>JAHBCN010006576.1:0-48167 GCA_019359885.1 Listronotus oregonensis
AGTTGTTAGCAACATGGAAATTATTAACTAAAACTAAATTACCACTTTATTATAAAATATCTGAAATATGTTTTTTTAAACTTGTCAACGGATTGGTGTGCTGCAGCAATTTGACCCAGGTTTCAACTTTTACTTTGCAGAAAGTTGCTTTTTTCAGCTATTAAAAAGAAGTTTTTTTATTGGTACCCTATTTTGCCTAATTAAAGTACGCCTGAGGGTGTTAAAATCTAACTTTTAAACACGCACGTGTTTTAAAGGTTAACATAGTACATCAATCAACAACACCAGATATGTAAAGTCTAAGATGGCATTGCCAACCTTTAACCTCGAATTTTTGCTCATGTCATGCATTTTAAAGTTAAGTTAAAAAAATTATTGATCTGACATAAGTACTTTATAACGTCAATAAAATATTAGTATAACAAATGTTTCAAAAGCATAAAAAATAGCGTAAAGTATTCTTGGATAACTGGTCTTTAAAACACTCCGGCTACGCCGTCGTGCTCAAAAAATCGCGCGTGTTTTAAAGACCTTAATATCCGCTTCTTATACTGTAATATACTATTTGTAAGTAATACGCATAAGGGAACACTTGTAATTAGGTGATCTCTTAAACGTCATCATCATTAATCAGCCCTTTGCATCCACTACTGCATATAGGCCTCCACCATTTTTGCCCACTGTTCTCTATTTTGAACGCTCTGCATCCAGTTTGTGGTTATTCTTTTGATATCGTCCGTCCACCGCGTGGGAGGTCTTCCCCTGCTCTCTTGTTAGCTCTTGGCCTTCATTTAAACAGCCTTTTTGTCCACCGTCCATCCATCAAGCGGGCAACATGTCCAGCCCAGTTCCCCTTGAGCTTAGCCACCTGGTAGATAACATCCGTGACTCCTGTTCTCGCCCGTAAGTCCTCATTTCTAACGTGATCACGAAGTGACACACCAAGCATCGAGCTTTTCATCTTGCGTTGTGTTATTCTAAGCTTCTTAGCAGTTGTGACTGTCAAAGTTAAAGTTTCGGCGCCGTAGGTCATAATCGGTAGAATGCACTGATTAAAAACTTTTCGTTTTAGACAAATTGGGAGATTACTTCTAAACACATTCCAAAGTCTACCATAAGCAGCCCAAGAGAGCATAATTATTCTTTTTAATTCGCATGTTTGGTTGTCTCTCGAGATTCGTACTTCATGACCAAGATATGTGTACTTATCCACCAACTCCACCTCACAGTCACCAATAGCAATATTTCCACTGGGGACCAGATTCGTCATAAATTTCGTTTTTGATATATTCATTTTCAGTCCGACCTGAGCACATACTTCCTGAAGATCTTCCAGCATTTTCCTAATATCTTGTAGATTGTCAGACAACAGAGCTATATCATCCGCGAAACGCAGATTTGTTAAACGTAGAAATAAGTTATTTGAGAAATTTGGCAACATTGTACAAAGCTTGATATTCATTTTTTAATTAGACTTTTTTTAAAACATCGTTAAACGGTTGTAAACACGTTAATAAAAATTTAATTTACTGTTTTAATTAATTTAATAATTAGGCCCAAACGGTAACACATTCTATGTTATATCCTTGGAATTGCAATTAAAGTGGCTATTCAAAAATACATAATATACAGGATGTTATATCAGAAAACAATGCAAAAAATAACAGTTTGCGAACCTTGGCAACACAGCGAAGTCTTTTACAGAATTTTAAATTTGAATATTTACTGATTAAATGCACTATCGTATAAAAATATACACATAATTTTTTTTTAAGTCAATCAGCGTCATAGTCCTTTTGGTTACAAAATTGCATCCCTAAGTTTTAAACGACGACCGACGACCCTTAGTCTTGATATATCGTTAAATTTGTCTTTATAAGGACTATCTAAAAATGTAATGAAATTTAGGTAGCTCAGAAAACGAAGCTAGAAAAAGTGCAAAATCTGGCAATTTTTTCAAAATGCATAGATTTGCATAAAAATTTGGGATTAAGCTTAACTCACTCTTCTCTTCAAAATCTATATTATGCCGATCAGCGCTCTTTATTTTTTAAGGGTGAAAACTACCCTTTATTGCTAAAACCTATAATACCATACATTAAAGCTTAAGTTGAGTAAAATTTGACTCAATTAAGTTGAAAAATATTATTTTGTTTCTTTGAAACATTATTTAAAATATTTTAGCCCTTTAAAATCAACCCCTATTATGATTTCTAAAAAATATATTTACCCTAAAAAATTAATATCACAATGTTTTGCATGAAAATTTGGAATTAAGCTTAACTTACCCTCCTCATCAAAATATCCATTATGCTGAAGGTCACTTTTTATTTTTAGAGTAAAACACCCTTTCAGTTCGGAGATATCAATGCTTCTGTAAATGCGAATAAAATAAGTCGATAACCCTGCCCCAGCGAAACGAGGTACGAAACCATGCGCGACATTGCCATGCTGTCGCTTGTACCTTATTCGGATACGAAGTACGAAAAACGGTCGGCTAAACGGGTTGTGTTTTTCTAGTCGCGTTTCATCACGCCAATAGTAAAGGCCTGCCGGCAACACTGTTTAACTTTCGTTCAAGGATGCGAAAATCTCTCGATGGACATGTCGCGTTAGCCAAAGTCCATTAGGGGTATCAAAAATATAGCATTGAATGGTTTATCTTATCCGTAGTAGTATTATCTTTGATTTCACTTAATTTTCGTGATACAGTAAATTTTAAAGAAGCAAAAGGTTTGTAATTTAAAAAGCTACAATTAGATACTCTTGTAATTTTTACGTTTCTCGTTTAATTTTTGAGTTATTTTGAAGAAAAGCTCATTTTTTATTAAAATTCTAAAATTTGACTCTCACTTGCATCTTCATTTTTTTCAAAATTAATCAATTTAAAACGGTTAAAATTTTAGAATGTATTTATGATAATATTATGATAAAGAGAATTTAAAATTTTAATTAGGGGTGTTGTTTTCGAAGATTTTTGCAGTCAAAAAAATTTGGTCTAACATTATTTTAATCATAACTCACTTAATTTTTATGCTATATACCTTTTTTAAAAAAGAACGTCTTTGCAAATGCTTTAAAAAAGTTATTATTTATTTTGCTCGAAAAATACGTAGATTTTACCTAATTTGCCTTTAAAACTCTAAATTTTTTTGTTTTATGAATAACAGCTAACTTTTAACAAACCACAACTTGGTTTGTATTGGTCCCACAGCAATTACAAAAAAAAAAACATTTTATTTTTTATTTTTCTTTTGATAAAATGCATACTTATCGAGTTATTTCCAAAAGAAAAACGATTAAAAATGATTTTATCAACGAAAAACTTCGACTTTCGATCGCGAATAACTCAAAAATTGTGCATTTTACAAAAACAAATGCATAAAACATTTTTTGCTTAGAAATCATTTTTCTATCGATTCTTGTGGTAAAATTTTTAAAAAAATCCTCCCCCAAGATGGTTTGGCAACCACCGCCAGAGAAAAGGCGCCCTTCGGCATTTTAATAAATATTCTGTACGTTAATAATATTGTCTGCTATTTTTGAGCAAAAACTTTAATTTTTGCTATTTAGTTCAAAGAAACTAATATTTTACGTAGTGATGAGCGAGACCGGTCTTGGTCTTGCGGTCTTGGTCTTGGTCTTGCAGCAAGACCAAGACCAAAGACTGCCTTTTCGCTTGCAAGACCAAGACCAAGACCGGGGTATGCAAGACCAAGACCAAGACCAAGACCGAGGAGTGCAAGACTACGCAAGACCAAGACCGACCTGCAAGACTCTTGCACTTTTGCATTTTTTCTTAAATATTATATTTTATTATGATATTAAATTTTTACATTTAATATACAGTGGCTTCATACAGACATGACAAAAAAATTTGACGCGAACTCCCAAAAAAAAGGCGATTATTTATTAATTTACAGGTTTCTTTAATAAAATAATAATAATAATATCGGTCACTTTGTTCTTATATATATATATATATATATATATATATATATATATATATATATATATATATATATATATATATATTATATATTTATATAAATTCAATAACATGTTTCAAACTAATAAGATTGTGGCTCAATGTCAACAAAGATCAATATCTCCAAAACCATTAACAACAGAGAAAAACTACAAAAAGGGTACAATACTTATAGAAGTTCAAAATTACTTTTATTTTCCCTTTTTTTTTTTAAATTAACTATCTAGTGATGCCACTTACAGGGTGTATCAAAAAATTCCAAAATACCGTAATACCTTCATTTCGTTTTACACTGAAAGAAGTGGCACCATTAGATTTCAACAATGCCAATGATGACGTAATATTTGTCAAAACCGAGAATGATATTTAAAAACCATGTACGTCGACATTGTTCCTATATACAGTTCAACAATTTTCAGCATAATATACAGGGTGGCGATTTTTTATAAGTGGATTTTTCGCCATATTTTTTTTATTTTAGGTTAAAGGCAAAAAATAAGGAGTTTTCTTAAGTGGCTGTGGATTTTCTGAAAATTCTGAAATAAAATAATTTCAGTTTTTTACCATCATGAACGGTTTCGGAAATATCGAGCTTTGTCACACTGTTGAGCCACATGCAGAATGTCTATAAAGTATTGGTACAAATTTTGTACGGTAAATGTTTGACCAATTTAAAAAGAAAAGCTTATATGAACTGAAAAGTTTCTTAAATAACTTTTTTTTAATCAGAATCTGATTTACATATCAGAATCGTTTTCACGGAAATTTACACAGATACATAGTTTTATTTTTGCTTTAATTTTATATGCTGAAGAAAGAAAGTTTAAATAATTTTTATCACTATTATGTTTTTATATGCCACTAAATGTATAAAAGCAGGTTGTGTCTCAGTTCAACTAAAAATGGAGAGCTATAAATAAATAAGCCCCTACATTTAAAATATGCTTTTTAATCAAATAATTTAAATGTTTGTGTACGATTAAAATTGGTATATTTTAAAATTTCAAAACAAATAATTCCATCTTTATTTATTTTTAAGTATTAAAAAATATATTTTATTCAAGACTGCTTAGTTAAAATTATTTTTACCTAAAAAAAGCAAGACCAGCAAGCCTCTTGCAGCAAGACCAAGACCAAGACCAAGACCAGGCTTGCAAGACCAAGACCAAGACTAGCCCGGTCTTGGTCTTGGTCTTGCTTTGCTCATCACTAATTTTACGAGTAATTAAAAAAATTAAGTTTTGCATTCCTCATACTATTTATTAATTTCTAAGTGTAATTTTCATAAATTTAATTCCAAAAATTTAGATACATTAAATAAAGAATTTTATTTTGGATATGTAACATCTGCTGTTGCGTGCCTCTATACGTATATAATCCTACGTTGTTCGCTAAAGCTCTCTATTCATTACAGACTGAGGCCCAAACAACTCAACCGAAAGTTTATAGTTTTGACAGGTCTTTCAAGAGCTTCGTCTGTAATTTGACAGCTGAAACTTGATCTGAGGCATTGTGGGTATTTTCCGAAAGCTGCTGACTTGAGTTTCAGATTTACTTCGGTATAGGTATAGAGCTTAAAAACATAATACCAGACAGCCTCGGGCAGGAATTTAATTTAGAAGTAGAGGTAGTTTTTTTGTTGCGATAGGGAAAATTGTGTGGCAGAGCAGAAGAGGCACTAAAATTTAGAGAAAAAAGTTTACATAGGCCCAAAGCATATACAGTGTGTTCCAAAGAAGAATTGGTTTCTCGGAAGAGAGATAAAATTATGGACAAAGGAAAGTTTGAGACAATTTTGTTAGAATAATTTAATAACACCGTCGTCGTTGTTTTTAGTCTTTTCGGTTTTGAAGGTATTTTAAGCAACTTAAATGTTTAATCTTCCAAAAAAAAATTTTTTTTTTGAATTTTTATTGCGAGACGAAATTCGACACGAGTAGCCATTCTCTCGACTTCTCTCGAGTTCACGAGAGATTATTGCTCTCTCGTCTCGGGTTTCAGTGAAAATGATCTTTTCTCCTTGAAGAGACCACTGACTTTCGCCTCATCTCGTTTCTATCGTAGTAAAAATATGATTTACGTAAATACAGACTGCCTTTTCAATATCTGTAAAAAGAAATTTAAACACTCTGTATATTATTTGATCTTTATGCATACGTATGGTAGTTAAGCGTTATGCACTTTTATAAACAATAACACTGTCTGTCGAGTCACAAATAAAATAGTTTCCCATTTGTTGCAAACCTAATAGACCACTGTACAGAGTGTCCCAGATTCAAGCCTCATCATGGGGATATCGGAAACCTGAAGAGATACGAGGTCAAATAAATGAGTTTAAAAAATCTGAATACCTTAAAAAAACTTTTGGAAAAGACCGAATATTCGCAAATTTATTTTTATTTTATGACTATTTGGCTGGATATATTTTTTTTACATTTCTATTGCAACTTTTTTTATTGTACAAGACAGTGTTATTCATAGATATATAAGCAAAGGGAGATAAAACTGTTTTCAATTAAAAGCAATCAAACATTGAAATAGTGTCTGCCTCTCTAGACCACTTGATGGTCAAACGTGCTTGATACACATGCACCCTTGCCAATTGTACTTTATTGGCAAATTTTTAGGATATTGCTTTATTAATATTTCCTTTTTTAAATTCTTAAAGAGACCATAGATCATAGCATGTCGTTATGCAATAACTTAGTAGCAGCGACAGAAATACGTTTTCTAGTTGATTTTTATTTTGCTTAATTAATATTATTCTCAAAAATAATCATAACGAAATATTAACGGTCAAGATGAGCAACACTGCTTTTTGTAGTTTATTCATAATTTTCGTACGCTACGGTCACGAAGGTCGTCGATCAGCTAGTGGTAAATTTTTTATTTGTGTTGTGAGGCGGTGTGGCATTTCGTTTAAACTAGCTCAGAGAGAGATTTGTGTTTTTAAAGTGCGGTTATAAGAATATTTTCTTAATATTTTATGAATTATTTTTAATAAACAGACTAGAAAATGGTTGTGAAGTGCCAGGTTTGTGGAAAACTGGATTCTCGTAACAAAAATCTTTCGTTTCACAGGTAAGTTTAAGCAGTTCTTTTATAAAACTTCACTTCATTGACGTGCAATACCATGGCGAACAAATAACATTTTGTTGTTAATACCTTTTATGTTATATTTTTGTGCAGATTAACAACGGTTGTTTACTTATTTTAGCTTAAAATTTGATTATATAACTAACTAAAAAATTGTTTAATTATTTTATAATCGATTGAAAGTAACCATCAAGGTATAGTTTTTGTTATAAAATTTTTTATTAGATTAATATAGCATATGAACGATTTCAATATAAAATTTGTTTTAAAGTTTCCTGTTGACCCGAGAGAAAAAAATTATGGTTTTCATTACTTCGATTTGAAAAGAATATGCAGTTACCACAAATTGTCAAAATCTTTCAGATTATTTTGATCCTTGTCATATTATCACTAATAGAAATGAATAGTTAGTTAAATATTCTTGGATTAGTTAAGAATGCTTTAATATTGTTACTAAATACAATAAATTATATGCAAAAAAACAGTGAAATTTTTTTTCACTTTTTTTCCTTTTTCGTAATCAAAAAACATTAAAAACGTAGAAGTTAAAAATACCTATTTAATTTAGAAAAATGAAATTTATTTACAAGAAAGAGTTCTAAAATATATTTTTTATTTAAATCCAAATCTCAAATTTTATTTTTCCTAAAAACTTTCAATTATATTTTGATATTCGTACTAAACTAAACATTTTTTGGTCTATTAATCTCCTCCTCTCACTTTTACAAAATGGTATTGCATGCGTTTATGATCTCATTAGTGGACTTTAAGGCTGGCTGTCAGATGATCTGTTATTACTTTTTATGACATAAAAGTAAATCTATAAAAATCGGTGGATAGCGATGAACATAAAAACACGGGCAATTGCGATGAAGTTAAAAAAAAACAGATTTAAGCTTTTTATTATGTATGGTTAACGGTTAACAATGCCAGTTTTCCGAAGTGTCGCTTTATGTGATAAATAAAGTTTAATTATTGTATTGAACCAATAGGTTTTATTTACTTGCATGTTCCTCAAAATAGCCCAAAAAAGTTGTCATGACACTTTATTTGGACTGAGTCTCATAAAATAGCTATTATTTGGAAAATGTACTAAAAAAAAAATGTTAGTAATTTTCTATAAGTAAATAGTTTTTGGAAACGAACTACGCCACTGGTGGCCCGCCACGTTTTGCGCTGCTAAACATTTGCGACGTTGCCTGCAGGGAATTTTTTTATCGGAAGTCCTTTTCTTATACATCATGAATGTTTGATACACAACAAAAGCCAATTTATGAATGAACGGTTATATCTCTCTTTGCTTATATATCTATGGTGTTATTAGATTTACACACCGACGTTTCATGTTTTAACTGCCATCATCAACTTTGTTTTTTTTTAAATACAATCCTGGATTTTTTATTACGGATTTTAAGAGCTTTTAAGATAGAAGCGGGCGTGTACAGTGAAATGAGGAATTCGCAATTCTCCATTTCTCTATTAACACACAGTTCTGTATTTCAAACGAAAATATATGCTTTACTGCACTGTGCAAAAGAAAATAACAGGAGGGCTTATAAAAACTAGCGGATCTGCATAATAACAGACAGCCAAGCATCACTGCGGGCACTAGTAAACCCCAAGGTTACGGTCCTGGGAGATCGCAACAGAGAAGCTCCTTTGTGGGTACCAGGACATTCGGCATCAAAAAAGCGGATGAGCTTGCGAGACTGGGATCATCCACACCATATTTTGGACCAGAACCTGCCCTTGGAGTGACCAAAACCACAGCACGAGGGCAAACCCCGGAATGGATCCAAAACAAACACGAGAAATACTGGGGAAACCTTACTAGAATTAGACATGGAAAAAGCTTCATAAGGGGACCATCCAAGAGAACGAAGGAAGAACTACTCAGACAAAGTAGGAAAAGACTTCGCATAACAATAGAGTTACTAACAGGATACCTGCACAAGATAGGCTCATACAATGGGGACCCAAGTTGCAGAATGTGCGACGAGAGGGAAGAAACAGCCTGCCATATCCTGTGCAAATGGAAAGCATTGAATTACAAAAGACAGGCATTATTTGAGCTACCGAAAATGAGCTCACAGGGATATATCAACCAATTAGTCTCGGGGTTATACAGACTTGTAGAAGGAACAAGACTAATCGGAGAATTGGTATAAAAGATAATGAGAGGTTAGGCACAAGACGGCTCCCTGAGATGAAGAAGAAAAAGATGAGAAGGTCCTAAAACCAATGTTGTATTGCACGTTTTGTAAAAAACCATTTTAATGATGGTAAGATCTTACCAAAAATATATTCTCTGTCTCTCTCTAAGACATGATTTCTTATGAAAATTGCTATTAATATGACTTTTTCGAATTATTACGATACATCATTGGTTTTGAGACCTTAGAAGCTGTATTTAAAAGAACAAAGTTGATGATGTTAGCTCAAAGACGGAACGTCGGTAGGTAAATCTAATAACACTTTCTTGTAGAACAGAAAGAGCATCAAGAATGTGAAATTTATTTTGTTATATCTAATCAAATGAGTAATAAAAAAATAAAAATAAAATTCCGAATATTCGGTTTTTTCCAAAAGTTTTCGAAAATATTCGAAATTTTTATACTTTTAAGCTTGCATTTTAATCGGCATCAAATTGCGCAACTTTTCCTCCATTTAATCGACCTCGTATCTCTTTAGGTATCATATATCGAAATACACACTGTATGCAAGGTGTCCCAAAATGACGATAAAAATTGTAAGGCATAAAAAGATATCAAAAAAATTGTTCATATTAACATAGATCCGGAAATGCTTCCAGGGAGAGCTACAGGTCCTTGAAGATGGTTTCATAAAAGTGGTTTTTATATAATTTATTAGGATATACTTATAATACAGGAATTAACTTATAACGTATAAGTTAGAGTGATTAAAGGTCACTTTTTGAAAATATCAGATGACCCATATTGCAACCAGTGGCGTGGGAACAAAGGGGTGGTTATGTTTCTTTGAATATTTTTACGTAAAAATGGTCCCCTTGGTATAAAGTCGTATTTCGTAATTTTATTAATACAAATACCAACGAATCAATGACAAAATAATATACAACGCTGTCCCTAAATTTTTTTGGTGACTTGATTCAAAAATCGCATGTGGGTTTTCATTTGCCCATACATGGTTATTATGGAAATTGATAATTCCGTCTCTAGTAAATCCGGCTTCATAAGTGAAAAATATTTTACTTGTAATGTCTAATCTCGGTGCCATTTTTGTCTTAGCCATCGACAGAGTTGCTTCCTGGGTTCAAAATCTTCGGGTTTTAGAGCCTGAACTCTTTGAGTGTGGTATGGGTAGAGACACTGTTTATGCAAAATTTCTAAAACCGAGCTCTTTGGAATGCCTACTTACGTAGCTAGTCTTCTGGTGCTTATCCCTGGATTACCTGCAACTATTTCAAGAACTATCTCTTCAGCTTCGAAAGTTCGAGTGCTACGTGGTCTATCAGTTGAGTAATCCGATTTAAAAGATCCACAAAGTCTTTTATGAAAATTAATGAAAATTTGAATGCATGGAACTTGCCTGTAAGGGTACGTCTCTTGATATAATCTCCCCGCTTCGAGAGCGTTACCATTTGCTTTTCCATACAGAAAATGCATTGGTGCCATTTCTTAAAATGAGTAATTATTCATTTTTCAGCTTTTAAGTGATATTCTTAAATAGTAAAGTCACAATAACGGGTTGTTCAACAACTTCAAAAAGTGACAAAGGAAGTTGCTTATTAAGCAAGTTCAAATGCATTTGAATTAAGCCAACTATGATTTATTGCGAAATGCTTGGTATCCTATGCGTTACATTTTTTAAAGAAGTTTTTGGTGGAATACGTTCCAGCATCGGTTAGAACGGCACGGCGAAGAATAAGGCAAATATCCAAATTGCGCTGCCACCCGGCAGCCTTAAAACCGTTTTTAACAAATGCAAATAAAAAACAACGCATTGGATTTGCTCTACAATTTTACTTGGAACCTCCGATTTTTTGGGAAAATATAATATTCACCAATGAGTCGTGCTACAATGGGATATTTATACTTAAGGTATACAGGCCTCAAGGAACGTGATTTGATGAAAAATATACCCAAAAGGACAGAAGTAGTGGGCGATTTTCGGTAAATGTTTGGGGGTGGCTGAGTGCACAAGGACTTGGTGTATGTTATTTTATCGAAGGAATGTTCAATGCGGAGGTATAAATAGATCTACTACAGAATATCATGCTTCCTTCTGTATTGGATCGATTTACGGACAGAAATTTTATCTTTCATCAAGATAAGTATCCCGTTCATTTGGCCCGGCAAGTTGATGAATTGATGGAAAAGCAGCGTATCAGGGCTTTACCGTGGCCCTCAGGTAGTCCGGATTTAAATGTTATGCAAAATGTTTGGGACTTATTAGTTAAAAAAAATAAATAGGGAAAATGAGTTTAAGCCGCAAAATGTAAACGGACTTAAGGATAAAATTTTAAAGGCGTGAAATGAGTTACGAGAAAATCCGGACTACGCCCGGGCTTTGGTCCATTCGATACCTGGAAGGCTAAACTCTGTCTTAGAAAAAAACGGGGCGGCAATAAAATATTAAATTTGTTTGGAAGGATATTAAAGTTTCTTTGAGTTTATTAAATTGTTAATTAATGTATTAATTTGTTAGTTTTTATAACATATAAATATTTTCTTTTACCTTTTGCTTTATTTATAGTAATTAAAAGTAAAACAAGGTAAAAAAGAGCGATTTACAAAAATTGGCAGAAAAGTTAAAAGTTGACAAATTTTTTGCCTAAGATTTAATGGTCGTCACTGTACGTTAGACTGACAACTAATATCTTTGACAAACATGTCAGATAATCATACAGTCATTATTACTCCTGAAAAAATTCATCAGAAACAATAACATAGTAAACTGGGAAAAATGAAAATTGATAATATTGCAAAAGCGATTTAAAGCCAGATTTTCAAAATTTGTGGCTGTATTGACTATGTAAAAGAGGTCGTGTGACACTTCTTTTACATTAAGAAAAAATTACATTGATGACGTCACGTCGTTGCTGTGATACTTACAGCTGTCATGTTTATGTAGGTTGTCATCATTTTGTTAGTCATGCCAACATCCCAAGGTAATTCTCGCGCCTTACCCTTTGTCAAATCATTGTGGCCCAGTTTTTAAAAATGTGCAAAAAGTATATTTTTATAAAGGTTTCGATGTTTTTTAGTAGGCTTCCAGTAGCATAGCTTCAGACAAAGTATTACACAGCATAAATTGGAAAACATAATAATTTTAGATAGTTTTATAACTTGTGATAATGTCATTTCATAAAGTAAATCTAATTTAAATTTTCCATTTCGACACAGCTCATTTTCGAAAACATATTCATGAAACTTCAGCATGGAGTTGCAGTGAAATGATAAAATAGTTATTCGGAGCGACATTGCTTTCTACGTAATAATATTAAAAATTTAGTCGTTTTAATTAAGATGTCACTGACCAGCGAAATACGTTTAGTTCAAACCATTTAACTGCAGTAAACATTCGTGTTTGCGTGATTCTATTTAATATTGGATACAACCGGTTTGTCAAACTTCTCAACAATAATTAATTTATCCCAAAAAGCTTTGTTGCTTTTAGACAAGCTCATTCTGAAAATTTTGCCTTTAACCTTTGAAGATAAAATTATTTATTCTAGTTATGAACATTTATTTTTTCTTTAAGCTGCTTTTAAGATAATAAATATATCAATAATTCTCAAATTAAAAAGTATTTTAAAAAAGACTGGCTTTCGATCAGGTCTGGCAAGAAACTCAAGGCTTAACTCAAGGTGTTAGCATACTGTGCTGATAAGTGAATGACATCCTGTGCCTTAAACAGGTGGCTCCAACGGTGCCTCTGAGATACAGGGCAACCTTTTCAGAGTATCTAGCCTTACTACGGTAATGGGGGCTCTTTCCGTGGTGGACTATTATTTCCCTAGCTCCAAACAGAAAGCGGACAGAACCGCTTTTATAGGGGAAAAAGTGACAAAGGTGTGCCGACCCAAACGGATAAAACCGTTTCGAGAGGTGCACCCAAGGGCACAAGCAGACAAAGGTGCGCCGACCGAAACGGGTGAATCCGTTTCGAAAGGTGCCCCTAAAGTCTCAGGCGCCTGTTTCACGGAGAAGGGCTGATCTATCCCGAACAAAGAGGTGCTTAGAAAGGGATCCCTGAATCCAAACAGAAGGCGGACAGAACCGCTTTTTGTGGGAAAAAGGGTTCCCTGGCTTCTAACAGAAAACGAATAGAACCGGTTTCATATGGAAAGGCCGGAGTAACGGCCTCAGAAGGAACATCTGCTTCCTGTAACAAGGACCTGCTAGCTACCCACGTCACTATACCGGGAGATGAGGGCATAGCGGATCTAATCGTCTGCTCGTCATACTTTCCAGGAGACAGGGACACCAGAACACATATTGTGCTCGTGTCCGGTAGCGACACGAGTAAGAGGAGTTGTAAGAACTTTCTCCCAATCTGATATCGGATTCATTGAAAGTCTGATCCTACTGGGAGAAATATAAAAGGGTGTGAACCACAATAGACCGAGCGGTCGCGGTGAAAGGCGTAAAAAGTCCACTCACTTTAAACCTACCTACCTACCTCGCCCAAACTCAGTATCGGTGCCAGCCTTATTTCACCTTTAAATCGACAATTTTCGCTCTGTTACATTTAACCCTATTTATATTTTAGCTGATGATATTCTCCTTCATTCTAATATTTAGTTTCTTAAGTTAATTCTCTTAACTATGCAGATTCTTGCTCTAGAATGATTTTATTTTTTAATTTAAGTATTTTTTTTTTTAGATCAATAGAAACATCTTTTAAATGGGACATTTTTGTGCAGGACTACAGGGTGGCCCAAAAAAATCACTGAGAAATTGAAGCTTAACTGTTTATTAATTCCAATATAAACTCATAAAAAGAGTGAAATTTAGACTTAAACCAACGGAATAATATTTTATATATTTGTTTAGAATTAAAATATTTTAATTTAATATTTAACACATACAGGTAGTTCAGTATCGAATAAATAATATGGATTATGCCTACTAAAATGTTAATATCGTGTTATACTTAGATTAGATTAGATTAGATTATTTGAGCGGAGATGGCGAAAAATGACCTCCACCACTGCAACCTTACCAGATTTATTGTGGTTTCTCCTATCGTTCTTTAGAGTACCTTGTCCAAGCCCTTCTTCTTAACTAGACTCCAGAGTCTCGACACTGGCCATTCCATATAACTTGCCGGTTTTGGCTTCTCCATCCCAAGCCTAGTAAACCTAAGCCTGCATAGTGCTTCGCAATGGCACCACACATGTAAGGGCTGTTTCTTCAGCCTCCTGGCAGAACCTACACAGGCTATCTTCCACCAGGTTTATTATTTCCAAGTGCTTGTTGAGTTTACAATGTCCTGTTAGTTGACCTACCGTTATCCTTACGACCTTGCGGCTGTGGCTCAGTAGGTCCGATGTAAACTTGGCCGAGCGAGTCTTAATGAACTGCTTTGCCTGTCGTTGTCCCGGTGTTTGTACCCACCAGCTATGAAACTGTCTGTCTACCCAACTCTTAATAGATGCTTTGAAGAGACCTGCCGAGATACCGCAGAATGGCTCCGGGCCTATCATTTCCGCGGCTGATCCTTTGGCTAGGTCGTCGGCCTCTTCGTTGCCTGGATGGCCCTCGTGGCCTGGTACCCAGGCTACCGTAAGTTTGTTTGCCAAGCCGACTTTTTCCAGGCCTGTATACAGTCCCCAACTAGTTTGGAATTAACTTTGGGGAACTGATGGCCTTTAATACTTACTTGTATATATTTTTAGATATTATACATTCCACAGTTTATTAAGTAAATTAAAATTCAAATATTTTGGTTTATTGTCCCAAATATACAGATATTTTGATAAATTTTTTTTTTTGGTTTGTTCCAAAAATTTTTGTGTATAAGATTCATTTTTTAAATCTGAATTTTGGGACCTACGGATATAATAAATAACCCCAACTTAAAAAATTTTTCTCACTACAGGGTGGTACTGGGAAGTTTCATTTACCATGTCTCATTAGCGTTTAAAATTTTTCCAAAAAAACGGTAAAATACATTAATTTCATCTTTTTTAAGTTATTTATTAATTTAAATAATTATTACACTGGCAAAAGTAAAAATTCTGAAGATATATACAAAAAGATCATAAAATTAACATATTTCTTGGTATAAACAAGTTTATTTCTTCGATACTGTAGCAACCTGTATGGGTTGATTGGCAAATCATATTTTTTAACTTTACGCAAGTATGTAAATTATTTTTTTGTTGGATTTAGATGATAAGTCATAATTTTCAGACGTTTAAATTAGTATTAAGGAACAGGGAAGCTTTAACTTCTCAGTGATTTTTTGGTCGACCCTGTAGGCCTGCACAGGCCTGAACCAAAATATTTTAATTTAAATTTATCTTAGTAAAGTGTGAGAAATGTATAATTTCTAAAAATAAATACAAGTATATCACGATATTAATATTTTAGTTGGCATGATCCATATTATTTATTCGATACTGAACCACCTTGTATATGTTAAATGTTAAATCAATTTTATTTTAACTCTAAACAAATATTACAATATTATTCCGTTGGATTAATAAACAGTTAATTTGCAACTTCTCCGTGATTTTCTTAGGACACCCTGTAGGCCTGCACAAAAATGTCCCATTATGTTCCTATTGATCTAAGAAACAACATACTCAAATTTTAAAAAAAAATCGTTCAAGAGCCAGAATATTATTTTATCATTTTCTATCGAAAGTTATTACAAAAAAAACTTATCTTTTAAATTTTAAACACGTTGTAAATTAGAAACTAATATTCGTAGAGCAAAACTGCATATAACTAACTTTTATTTTTACCAACAAATTCATTAGTAAGCAAGAAAAAAGTAATAGTTATTCTTCATTTTTAAGGATTAAGGTGGCGCCCGATTGTCACATTAACAATTTTAAATTTAATATAATTTGAAAAAGTCAAAATTTTTGTTAATATAAAAATTTAATTAATAAATATATTTATTTACTTACCATCCCTGATCTGACTCTCGAATATTGGTGAGGTTGAGTGAGGCTGCTCCATATGGCGAGTCGCGGAGACTCGGGACACTCTGCCTTCGTATCCCTCACCGCTATGGGTCGGGTAACTTTCGTACCAGATGTAAATAGGAATGTCCTGTCCCTTTAAAAAGTACTCAATCAAGGTACGGCTCTTCTAGGTAAAAACAATGAAAAAATGACTTTAATTGTCTTCAGGTTGGGATATTAAAATTTTTTTTATTAAATACTAGGTGATTCAGATCGCATCCTAACAAAAATTGAAAATATACTGGCCATGAATAACCCAGTTGATAGCAACGAAAAAAAGTTAAAAGATATTTAACTCTATATTAAAAAAAACAATGCAAAAAAAATTTGTCACCTATTTATCAAATTAAAATGGCCCAGTTTTTGGTAGTGCGCAAAAGGTCTATGTTTTATGGATATTTACTTTTTTTTTAAGTATTCTGGAAGTTCCAGTAGCCTATTGACTATTATCAAAGACAACTACAATTGTCTTTGCTATTATTTTTAAAAAAATCTGAATCACCTTGTACAAAAGTAGGTGTATCAATACTAGATCTGGCAATTTAAAGTTATACCAGTTTTAAAAACCCAGTGCTTTTTAATATTGTGTCTGAAAGTAATTTAAACAAATTGGACAGAAAAGTTTTATTGTCCACCTTTAATTGCTTTCCTGAAAAAAATAAGTGAAAATGATGTCACATGCTTATTAAAGAAAAAACCAAATAAAGTAGGTAATTATAGCGTAAAAACTCTAACAGACAAAATAGCATTTTAAATTCAAATTCAAATATGTCCGGAAATGACGATGAAAAATTTTAAGGTACCATTCTACATAAAAAGATATGAAAAAAAGTTCATATTAACATAGGTCCGGCAATGCTTCCAGAGGGAGCTACAGGCCCTTGAAGATGGTGTCATAAAAGTGGTTTTTATTTAATTTATTAGGATCTACTTACAATACAGGAAGTATAAGCTAAAGTGATTGGAGGTCACTTTTTGAAAATACCAGGGGACCCAGTGGCGTGGGAAATTATTTAGGGTCATATTTTTTTTCGCCGAGTGTATTTTCCTATCTTTTAAATAAATTATGTTTCTTTAAACATTTTTACGTAAAAAGGTTCCCTTGGTAACGGGCTCTAAAGGGCGACTGCAGTGCATCGGCATCTTTATACCAAGGAAACCTTTTACGTAAAAATGTTCAAAGAAACATAATTTATTTAAAAAATTGGGCAAAAATAACCCAAAACTACCACCCCCTTTTTTCCACGCCACTGGTTGCAATATGGGTCACCTGATATTTTCAAAAACTGACCTTCCAATCACTCTAGCTTATACGTAAATGTTAATTCCTGTATTGTAAGTAGATCCTAATAACTAAATAAAGCATTTCCGGACCTATGTTAATATGAACATTTTTTCATATCTTTTTATGTAGAATCATACATTAAAATTTTTCATCGTCATTTCCGGACACCCTGTATATTACATGTAAGCCAATTTACAAATATTGGATATGATTGTCAATAAAAAAAAGTCCAGAGCCCAACTATAACAAAAAAAAGAGGAATACAAATATCATTGATAAATAATTGAGTACAGCCATAAGATAACTACATAATGAAAAGGGCTGTTATGTTCAATCCACGTGTTCATCACACAAAAATTTACTTAATGAATAATAATTTTTGCAATTTTTTAATAAATATTATATATATATATATATATATATATATATATATATATATATATATATATATATATATATATATATATATATATATATATATATATAAAAACAGCGTGTCCCACGCAGTTCTTGCCATATGGGAAAATTTTTTACTGACAGTCGAAACAAAATCATTTTGATGTAGAAAAGTTCTGCTTATTTAAAAACTAAAAATCGCTACGCAAAAAGTTTAAAAATACCAGCAGTATACAGAGTAGCGACAAAAACGTAAAATTTATCCAAGACTAAAGTACCCTTATTTTGAAATATTCAAAGAAAAGTTATTTAAAGGAATTATTTAGAATTAATTTTTATATCTAATTACGAAATCACAGCCACCTACGAAAAAAAAGGGTATTTTTTATTTCACATTAAAACATTTTGTCAAAAATTAACAAAGGTAATTATCGGACCTGAAGGTAACTATGCCAATAATAACTGACATAAACACTGACATTATTTCTAGTCAGAAGTACAGTTATAAATTCAGTTTATCCATTTATCATTTTGATTTATTATGCCTTCAAAACTAACCACGGAACAGAAGATTGAAATTGTTTTAATTGTGGGTGACAACTACAAAACCTTTAGAGAAGCCGCTGAGATTTTCAATGAAAGGCATCCTGAAATATCTGTATCTCATCAAACTCTTGGACATATAATGGCAAAATTTAAAGTAATTGGAAGTGTAGAAAACAGATTCAATAAAAAAATCAAGTTCAGGTCGAAGATGATGAAGATTTTGACTTGCAAATTATCCAAGCCGTTGTTGAAAATCCCAAGATTTCCTTGAGAAATATGGAAAAAGTACTTCCTGGAAATGAAAGACGCTCAGTCTGTAAATCTACTGCTGGAAGAGTTCTTAAAGCAAATAATTTTCATCCCTATAAACCCATCTTTGTCCACACATTGCATCCTGGAGACTTTGATTTTCGGTTTGATTTTTCAGCTTGGTATCAAGGTATGCATGAAGACGACCCGTATCTTTATAGAAAAATTTTTTCACGAACTTTTTTAGTAAAAAGGAGTTGTTAGCTCCCAGAACTATCGATGGTGGGTAAACTAACCCCCCGGTTTGTTATCCAGTGTCGGGATCAGTTTTTTTAAAGACAAATGTGTGTTGCGGAATTTTAGATAATCAACTGATAGGCCCATTTTTCTTCCGGGGTAATATAACGTCTGATGTTTACCTTCATTTTTTTGGGAAATCAGTTGTTTGACTTTATTAATGGCCTTCCACGTGACATTAGAAATACTTTGTGGTATCAGCATGATGGTGCGCCATGCCATAGTTCTCGAGCTGTTAACGAGTTTCTTCAGGAAATGTTCCAGGGGCATTGGATAGGAAGATTTTTAGAAATTCATTGGCCGGCGAGGTCACCCGACCTGAACCCACTGGATTACTTCCTTTGGGGATATTTAAAGGAAAAAGTGTATTCTTACCGACTATTTCAAAATACCGATAGCTTAGAAAGGATAATAACCCAGTGTGCTCGAGAAATCCCTCAAGTTGTTTTGAGAAAAGTTGTTTCAAAATTGTCCATGTTAACAGAAAAATGCATGGAAAAAGAAGGTGGCTATATTAAAATTTGAATTATACTAATTTTCTTTTGTTATAAGTGATACATTAATTTGTTTTATATTAAAGCTTTTATTTTTTTTTCCGTTCTGATTTACTGAAAAAAAAATATATTTTTCGTAGGTGGCTGTGATTTCGTAATTAGATATAAAATTTAATTCTAAATAATTCTTTAAATAACTTTTCTTTGAATATTGCAAAATAAAGGTACTTTAGTCTTGGATAAATTTTACGTTTTTGTCGCTACTCTGTATACTGCTGGTATTTTTAATCTTTTCGTAGGGATTTTTATTTTTTTAAATAAGCAGAACTTTTCTACATCAAAATGATTTTGTTTCGACTGTCGTAAAAATTTTTCCCATATGGCAAGAACTGCGTGGGACACGTTTATATATATATATATATATATATATATATATATATATATATATATATATATATATATATATATATATATATATATATATATATATATATATATATATATATATTTTTTGTTTTGTCGCGGGTTCCAGTAAAAATTTTTAAGTTTTTTTTCGGTAACTCGTTGGTTGCCCCCGAAAAGGCAGATTGTTTGCTGACGTGGCAAAATCACATTTGCCAATCAAAGCTTAAGCAAGCTTCTAAGCTTTGATAATGGCAAATGTATTTTGCCGAAACCCCCTTTTTCAGAAACAAACAAAAAAATAACAAAATTTTTTTTAAAAAAAAAATATATTTAAAAAAAAAATTTATAATATATATATATATATTTTTAAATATATTTAAATAAAAAATTTTTAAACACACAGTAACTAAGTTCCTTAATTTGAAGTGGTAGGTGATTAAATAGTTTAACTCCTGTATATGAAGGTGCGGATTCAAATATTTTTGTCCTATGTTTTTCAACAACATAGTTGTCTTTATTTCTGGTACCGTATATGTTATTTAAATTTGGAGTTATTATTTTTTATTAATAATAATTTCGGGATATACAAACAGGGGACTGTAAGAATTTTATTTTTAATAAAAGTTGTTTTGCAAGATTCTCGATATTGCAAATTGTATATCAATCTAATAACCCTTTTTTGATTTAAAAAAATCTTTGTATATCAGTTGCTGAACCCCATAAGACAATACTATAACTAATATGGCAATACACCAGGCTATAATACATAATTAGGAGATAATCCAAGCCCAAAATTGACTTTAGCTGACTAATAACAAAATATGCCTTATTAATTTTTTCACTAATACAGTCTATTTGGCCACTTCATAGCAAATCATCATATACCAACAGTCCCAGTAATTTTACTTTATTACTTGCACCAAGATAAGATCCATCTCGCTGACTAATTCCCTGAATATCAGGCTTTTTCTATTGTAAAACACCCAAAATTTAGTTTTATTTTTGTTAAGTATGAGGTTATTAAAATAACACCAAGACCTAAACTCTGTAAATGTTTTCTCAACATTTTTATTTAGTTCCTCAGGGTTCGGTGCTGACACCACCACCGAAGTATCATCTGCATACTGTGTTATTTTAGCAACTGTAAATCGTTAACATAGATAGAATAAATAGAAGTAGTCCCAGTACGGAACCCTGCGGAACTCCAATATCTATAAAGCGTTCCCTCGACATACCATTTAAAACTCTTACAACTATTTTTCTATCAGTCAAGTAAGACGACAGCCACTCATATATACAGCCTCTAAAACTCAGAGAATATAGTTTATATTTTTTAAAATTGTAAAAAATTGTAATTTGGGCAATCAAAACCCCTGGAAAGATCAAAGAAGAGCCCGGCCACACACTCTCTCTCATCCAGTTTACGATAAACTTCATTTCAAAAGTCAGTAGTCGGAACCCCGGTCGATCCACTCGGGGAAAAGGCATATTGTGAATTTGTTAAGAGATCCTTGTTAGTGAGATATTTAAACATGCAATCAAACATAATTCTCCAAACATTTTAGAAATAATATTTAAAATCGCGATTGGACGGTAATTCTCTGGAGCTTTAGGGTCGCCTTTTTTATGTATCGGGACAACAAGTGCCAGCTTAAGTAGGGAGAGAAATCTGTCACTATTGACTGAAAAATTAATAATATATGATAGTGGTTCAGCAATATACCCAGCTAGACTAGTAGATATTTTATCAGGTCCAACGCTATTTTTTTAAGGTTTTTTTATATATTTTAGGATTTCTTTACATTAATTTATGCAGGGTATGTCACAGTAAGTTTCAATTAAACCCCCAAGGATCAATATTTGTAATATTTTTATATTTAGAAGGGTTATGTTTTCGGTAACCTAGAATAGGTAGGGTATCCCGTATTTTTAAGGTAAATCTTCTAACCATAAAGAAAAATAAAAAAAATATATTAGAAATGCAGACCGCATTTAATTCTTTACCAACTAAAAAAATAGCTTGTCACTGACAGGCTATTTCTTTTTTCCAAAATTGGAGAATACATTTTTTTTTCAATTCAATTTTTACAAAAATATTCTTAATTTTTAAAAAGCCACGCTAATTTTCGTTAGTTAAGTCGCTACAATCATGTGTATGCATCTTACTATTGTGAATTATATATTTCATTTTTTAATTTAAATGTTTAAAACCATAAAACTTGACAGCTTTTAGACTATCCCAAGAAAATCCTTATTTATAAAGTATTTTCAGCTTTTTTTTAAATGATTTCGATTACGCCGAGTTAGCACAATTTTTACTTTATATCCCAGATATCTACCATCTTTAATACCCCATCTTTAAACTAGGGACAGACACGTTTTGATTTGTAATGTCATAAGTTAGGTTTCCGCTGACACAACATTTTCAAACTAGCACGGCTGACCCAACTTATAAACTCTGAAGTCGTTTTGGTAAATTGCGGTTAGGCATTAGATCATTTCACTCTTGAAAATTAACAGGGTGGAAAATTGGGGATGCTATTAGAAAAAAAAGTAAATTTTAATGGATATTTTGCTTTCGTAAAATATCATAAGTAATTAATATAAATACATATAAACATTTGATTTGAATATTTACTGGGTATTTAGTCATAAGAGACAACTTTTTATAGATTGCGCACTAAAACATCTAAAAACTCTTTCTTTCTTATTTATGAAGAGTTTATCTTATAGCTTAGTAATTTTTTTCTATTAATTTTTTATTTTATAAATTTAGCATAAACTAAATAAACCATGATCGTGCTTATGCTATCTGTCATTTCTGGTAGTCATGCAGTGCTGGTTTATAAAACATTATTAAATTGGCAACAATAGTTACCAGTAAAAATACTCCAAGAGTAATTTTATTAATAATTATGTGAAATAAATAGTGGACAATATAAGTAATTTTACACTACCAAGCGTACAAACCAACATATGAAATGTAAAAAGCTCAAAAATCGTAGATTAAAAACCTAATTTTCTTTTACGCCAAAGATGAAAATTTAGGCCAACAATTTGGATAAGAATTACCAATATTTACTTTACTGATTGATTTTGTTTACGGTTGGTACTTCCTATTTTAAAAACCGTGTACTTTCCGCCGAAATGGATATTTTATGTTATTATCAAGAATAAGTTTTATTTTACATTTTCATTCTTTTTTTTACTTTTTTTATCAATGTCGACTAATCCGAATACTGTTCAAAAACGCAATTTTATTATATTCTCGCACAATTCTGCCGCAACCACATATTATTTTTTAAGCAGGTGGACCAAAAGTTTACTTTTTTCTGTTTTATTTTATTAATTATTAATTAAAATTATTTAATAACTATACGTAAGTTAGGAAGAATATTATTTTTTAGACGTAATTATAAAAATTTTATAACAGATTATTTTAATTGTAATTAATAGCCCACGTACCAATATTCATACATCTAAGTTTAAAAATGACGAAGTTCCATACAAACCTTTACCCCCATCTTATTCCTTTAGAAGGGGATTTCCCTAAAATTCTTTCTAAGCTAATGTCTTCCAGTTTTCTAGGAAAACATAAGCCTAATTACCGACTACCATACTTTAAAGTCCAGAAATGACGAAGTTCGATACAAACTTTCTTTCTACCCCTTTAGGAAAAAGTTTTCTAATATTCTTTTTTAGCTGATGTGTCCAATTTATGGGTAATCAGAAGCCCAATTACCAATTCCACTTTAACTACTTCAAAAATGACAATTGTTTAAACAAACTTGTATTCCCTTTTCAATCCTTCTCTATCTTTCTCTCGTCCACGTAGCGTTTCCAGAAGGAAACGCTAAGTGAACGATATTCTCATCATATTGCCACACGGAAGATCCAACCTAGACCACTTTCTGAAAAACCAAACAACATTTATCAACACATACAATTTACCCTAGAAGTCGAGGTCAATAAATAGTTACCTTTTCTTGATCTTTTGGTCATCCGAAAAGACGATTTTTTAAGGCAGATAAATACGGTATTTTTAAATAATAACTGTACGTAAAATATAATTTTACGTACAGTAACGGCCATTAAATCTTGGGAAATTCTTTTTCCCTTTCGTAAAATAGGCTTATGCCACCTTCTACTCAATATAAAACCTGTTGAAAAACCTTATAAAGAAACAGGTTTCCGTTGTCAGTGTCTAAAAATGTTTTTTAAAATGCTAAACTTAACTTTTGATCAAAAAGTATTAACTATTCACTATATTAAGCAAAAGGTTGGCCAGAAAGGAATGTGGTGGAAGAGCTTAACATCCCAAAGAGTACTATTAATTTTGTTAAAAAAAAATGGCAGGAAACACACTCCTTTGAGAGAACAGCGGGAAGTCGTCGCCTCAAACTATCGAATCAAAAACGGAAAGCAATTTCCCAGCATCGGTTAGAACGGCACGGCGAAAAATAAGGCAAATATCCGAATTGCGCTGCCACCCGGGAGCCTTAAAACCGTTTTAAACAAATGCAAATAAAGAACAACGCATTGGATTTTCTCTACAATTCTACTTGGAACCTCCGATTTTTTAAGAAAATATAATATTTACCGATGAAAAAGTGTTGCTACAATGGAATATTTAAGGTCAGAGGCCTAAGGAATAGGATTTGATGAAAAATATACCCAAAAGGACAGAAGAAGTGGGCGATTTTCGGTAAATGTTTGGGGGTAGCTGACTGCACAAGGACTTGGTGTATGTTATTTTATCGAAGGAAGGTTCAATGCGAAGGTATATATAGATCTACTACAGAATATCATGCTTCTTTTTTACTGGATCGATTTCCGGGCAGAAATTTTATGTTTCAGCAAGATAAGTGTCCCGTTCATAAGGCCCAGCAAGTCGATGAATAGATGGAAGAGCGGCGTATCAGGGTTTTACAGTGGCCCGCACGTAGTCCGGATTTAAATGTTATGAAAAATGTTTAGGGCTTATTAGTTAAAAAAATAAATAGGGAAAATGAGTTTAGGCCGCAAAATGTAAACAAACTTAAGGATAAAGTTTTAGAATCGTGAAATGAGTAACGAGGAAATCCGGACTACGCCTGGGCTTTGGTCCATTCGATGCCTGGAAGGCTAAACTCTGTCTTAGAAAAACACGGGGCCGCAATAAAATATTAAATTTGTTTGAAAGGATATTTAAGTTTGTTTGAATTTATTAAATTGTTAATAAATTTATAAATTTGTTTTAATAAAATATAAATATTTTCGTTTACCTTTTGGTTTATTTATAGTAATTAAAAGTAAAAGAAAAAGGCGTTTACAAAATTAGCAGAAACAAAATTTGACAAATTTTTTTTCAATGGCGTCACTATCGAATGGCTCCAAGAAAAAACGTTTATTGGCGTTAAACACTGTACCTATTTATCTTAGGCAAACTAAACATTTAATGTATAGTCTATAATTATAACGAATTTTGTTTAAATAAATGTTTTTAGTAAACGGTCATTTAATATTAAATGGTATAATATTTAATTTAATTGTGATTAAAGTTATAATTATATGAATATGATATTAACTGTTCTGCGGTTATTGTGGTTTGGTACGCTATAATTATATACTAGATATGTGTTGTTGCTTTAATAACCGCTTGACATTGTCATCATAATAGAAGTGGGTAAACCAAATTAACTTGCACCTAAAATAATAATAATAAAAAAAAATATTCTATTATATGAATGCTTTCGGGCTAATTTTTTTTAAATTTTAAATGATACGTAAAAATATTTTATTAACAACAAAACGATAAAAATTAATCTATTATAAAAAATTGAAAAAAATATGGTAACTATCAAAAATATAATACCTGTGAAAAATACATCTTGATACGCACATCTTAATTTTAATATTTTTTTGTGCAAACTATATTGGTGTCGTGGTTGGGCCCAGTAGGAACTTTTGGAACATGAGCTATAGTTGCTGGTTATCGGCAACTCTTTTGGCTAGCGTATGGAACGGGATCCGAAGCTAAGATGAACACAAGACTTAACTCAAGTTGTTAGCATACCGTGCTGATGAGTAAATGATATCCTGTGCCTTAAACAGGTGTCTTCAACGGTGCTTCTGAGATACAGGGCGACCTCTCAGAGTATCTAGCCTTACTGCGGTAATGCGGAGCTCTGCCGTGGTGGACTATTACTTCCCTAGCTCCACACAGAAAGCGGACAGAACCGCTTTCATAGGAAAAACGTGACAAAGGTGCACTGAGTGGTGCCACCCAAGGTCACAAGCAGATAAAGGTGCGCCGACCGAAACGGGTGAATCCGTTTCGAAAGGTGCCCCTGAAGTCAGGCGCCTATTTCACGGGGAAGGGCTAATCCATCCCGAACAAACAGGTGCTTAGGAAGGGATCCCTGAATCCAAACAGAAGGCGGACAGAACCGCCTTTATAGAAAAAAGGCTGCTCCCTGGCTTTAAACAGAAAGCGGACAGGATCGTTTTCATAGGGTAAGGCCGGAGATGCGGCCTCAGAAGAAATATCTGATTTCTGTAACAAGGACCTGGTAGCTACACTAGACCGGGAGAGGAGGGCATGATGGATCTAATCGTCTGCTTGTCATACTCTCCAGGAGACATGACACCAGAACACATCAGAACATTTATTAAGCTCGTGTCCGGTAGCGATACGAGTAAGAGGTGATGAAGAACTCTCTCCCAATCTGACATCGGATTCATTAGAAGTCTGATCCTATTGGGAGAAATATAAAAAGGTGTGAGCCACAATAGACCGAGCGGTCGCAGTGGAGGGCGTAAAAAGTCCACTCACTTTAAACCTACCTACCTAACGAAAATCACCTCTATTCAAAAACTTTTTTTTTTTTATTTGCCATGTAATGTATAGTTGTGGACTTCATATTATTTTTATTTTTTTTTATTTACATCATCTACCCAACTTTTTTATACACTCACTCAAATCGGGTCCGGTTTCTTCTAAAACACAGATGGAACTCGCCCATAATTTGACAGCATTTTTTATTAACTTTTTTAGGAATCTTCTAAAAGTAATATGGACACAGGTATACGGTTCAACATACCATAGTTGCTTTGCTTTGCTTTAAATAACTAGTATGATCCAGCTCCATATAACCCATTTTTCTTTTCTTATTCACATTTATTTTTAAATATTACGATATTTTTTAAACATCTAAAACCCGATACCCACAATACTTAGTACTTAGGTCTTCAAAAAGCCTTCGTGGGCTGTTCTAAGGATAAAAAATGGCCTTTCATAGAAATATTGTTACTTAAGTTTTTCCTAATTTTATCGAGTTAGTTTATAATTAACATAAAGTAAAATTAATGGTTAATTTTATTCAAAATTTTGATTAAAATACGTATTATGTATTTTGACTTTATTTTTATCTCGTACGATTCTCAATTTTCAATTATCCAATAAATTTGAAAAGATTATAAAAATATTGAATTTATTTAAGCCTAAACTTTGGCACATAGCTATAAAATTATAAATGAAACCATTTTTGTTAAGACTTTTCCAAAATTTTTAAAGAATAGCCCAAATTTTACAGAGAACGTAAAAGAAGACCACCACCAAATTAAAATCAATTCAATAAAAGTGACAGACTACTTTGGACAGATATAATAGTATATTCAACAAGTTTATAATCATGGTAACCATTATATGTTAGAGAATACTATACTTTATACAGGGTGCCCGAAAAGTCTGGCTAATATCTCCGAAGTTAGTAAGTATAGAGAAAGTAAATTCTGGCGAACGCATATGTACAAGAAAATCTACTTCTTTATGCATTTGCAATTTTTTCACCCTTGCATGGGTTGCACCAGGGTTGCACCCAAAAATCTTAAATGGAACCCTATGTCGATATGTAGCTCATTTTAAAGGCTTTTAAAAAACAAACATTGCTGCACAAACTAGAGGTCTGTAAAGTAACTAGCATCCGAATAAAACGATTTAAAATTAAAAAAAAAACAAATTTATTATCACGTTTTGTAAATATATTTTTTACGGCATTCTTCTATTATCCATCTCCAGCAGTCTCCGTTTATGCTGTTTTAGTTTGAAAGTAACATTAAAAAGGCATTAATAATTTATGGTTCGCGCAAATGAAGACAGAGTTGAAATTATTTTTTTGTATGGAAAAACTAATCGAAATTATCATGAGGCAGCAAGATTGTTTAATGATATTTTTCCAACAGACCAGTTTTTCCCTAGTTACGGAAAAGATTGAAATACAACAGGGAAAAGACGCTCTAAGATCCTCGTGTCCGATTAAAACCGAGGAGCTTCAAATACAAGTTTTGGGTACAATTACCATTGAACCAAAGCAATCAGTGCGCAAATTAACAGTGCATGAAATTTTACAAAAGCCTAAATTTCATCCCTATCAAGTTCATCTTGTACAAGAACTTGGTGAAGATGACCCAGATCGAAGGCTGTAGTCTTGTGAAATTATGGAACATTTAATTGCCACACAACCAAACTACCTCTATCGGATATGTTTCAGTGACGAAGCCAGCTTTATTTTAATTGGTTTAGTTAATTGACACAAATGTCGATACTGGAGTGAACAAAATCCTCGATGGATTAAGAAGGCCATACACAAAATCCTGAGAAATTAAACGTATGGGCCGGAATTTTCGGTAATACGGTAATTGGTCCTTTTTTATTGAAGGAAATCTTACCGGACACTTATACTTACAACTTTTAGAAGAAGCTATTCTCCCTTGCAATTGTAGCTACTATTGAGAATGATGCTTTTGACTACGATCCAATTTTTCAGCAGGATGGGGCATCTCCACACTTTCATTTAACTGTAAGACAATACCTAGATGAGGAATTTCCTGGTCGCTGGATTGGGCGTAGAGGGCCTATTAAATGGCCACCAAGATCCCCGGACCTCACTTCCCTTGACTCCTTTTTTTGGGGTTGTATAAAGGAGAGGGTATTTGCAACAAAACTTGCAAAAACTGCGACAACGAATCACGGGTGTGTGCGCCACACATTTTGACAAACGTAAGAGCAAAATTTCAAAATAAATTCTATTATTGTCAAGAGATTGGTGATAGTCATTTTGAACATATCATAAAATAAAAAATGAAACTGGTCTTTTAGACTGGTATTTATTAATAATCCCTTATTAATCGTGTACGGGTGTTCGTAGAGACCTCTAGTTTGTGCAGCAATGTTTGTTTCTTAAAAGCCTTTAAAATGAGCTACATACCGACATAGGATTCCATTTAGGATTTTTGGGTGCAACCCCTGTGCCACCCCTGCAAGGGTGAAAAACTAGTAAATGCGTAAAAAAGTAGATTTTTTTATACGTATGCATTCGCCAAAATTTGCTTTTTCTATATTTACTAACTTCGGAGATATTAGCCCGTACTAAGACCTTTTGGACACCCTGTATAATAAAATCATTATTTACTTGTAAATCAATTGTATTATTTAACTTATTAAAGTACATATTTAGAAAGATATATGTTATTTGTTTGTTCAATCTTCTAAAGAAAATTCAGTTTTTGGAATAAAATTATTTCAGTATCATTTCCAATGTATAGTAAAATATCGAATACCTAAAAATGTTTGACTACCAAAAGAAAGTGAAGAATAGAAAAAAAATTCTATGAATTAATATAACCCAATACCATCTTATATTAAAAAGCTAAGCCCTTATAAGCTTCAAATTACCAGATCAGTAAAAGATACAACCTTCTATTACCTCCTGCTCAGAAAGGCACAAAACTATAGCTTCCCAACCTGAAAATCTAAAGAGCTATTTACTTTTATTAATGAAAATAAAGTCATTTTGTTCACTGTAACATTCCTAAAGAAAGCTTAAGCTACTAAGATAATAACATGCAGCAACAATGCTTTTGAAACAAGACAGATACCAAAATACTTATGTGCACCGTGATATTATTAGATGCTTTAATATATATATTTAATAATATATATATATATATATATAATATAATAATAATATATATATATATATATATATATATATATATATATATATATATATATATATATATATATATATATATATATATATATATATATATATATTATATAATATATATATATATATATATATATATATATATATATATATATATATATATATATATATATATATATATATATATATATATATATATATATATATATATATATAGGGTGGTGCATCGCCAGATTGGCCATAGGAAATCCCATGAAAATTTTGATATATTGAAATATTGGTATCCCTATTGAATTTACAACAAAATTGTATTAGACTATTTTAAAGACGTTGATAAGATTAGCCCACATACTAAATTTTGTTTTTTCTGATAAGGCAATTAAAAGTTATTTAAGAAAAACTATTTGTAAAATCGTTGCATACCTGCTACATACCTTAATGAATCCACCACTAATAAATAAAATGTCTTGTCAACTTTTCAATTCACGTTTTACTTTGTATTAGTTATTTAAACATGTTTTACAGTATTGAAGAGAAAATAATGGTTGTAATTATTTAATAAATACAAGTATTTACATTGAACTACATAATGAGATTTTTACATAATTGAACAATTTTATAGGAAGGTGAAAAACATACTTAAAAACTGTCTAAAAATGTTTTTTAATTAGATGCTCAAACAGACCTCCGTTTACTGCTAAGCAATATCCTAAACGGTTATAAAATTCAGTTCTTACATTATGAAGTTGAAATGCAGATAGTCGATCGCACGCTGCTGAAATTGAAAGTTTTAATTCTTCTAAATTTTGATAACTCAAATTTGTATAAATAACATTTTTGATATGACCCCAAAGGAAAAAGAGGTTTGGCGAAAGATCAGGAGACCTAGCTGTCTAATTTATGGTATAGTTTGGTCCTATAGTGAGTCCATTGAAAACATTTTGAACATATTCCCTTACTTCTCGTGAATTGTGTGCAGGACAACCATCCATTTGAAACCAAATGTCTTGATTGTCATGTGCAACTTCTTCCAATGCCGGCCCCACTTGATTTTGTAATAGTTCTAAAAAAGTTTCTGTTCCCAAATTGTGATTCAAGAAAAAAGGTCCAATAATCCGAGGTCCAAATATACCCGCCCAAACGTTTACCTTTTAAGGGTATTAAGTCCTTGTAGATACAAATCTGTGTTCATTTTCTTTGCTCCAGTATCTGATGTTTTAAACGTTTTGTTCATTGTTTATTGTGAAGCTGCATTTGTCACTAAAACAAATATTGCGTAAGAAGTCCCTATCGTTATTCGCCATTTCCATAACTTGAAAACAAAAATCTGCTCTTCGGATTTCATCGCCTTCCCTTAATTTCTGATGTCTTTCGTATTTGTACGGATGATATTTATATTTCTTTAATTTGCGTAGTTCTGTGCTGTGACAACTTTGCTAAGAAGCCTGGTGCTAATTCCTTTATTTTCTTCTACTTAAAGTAAAACATCTAAATCGGCATTATTTTCTTGAGCTTTTCCATCAAGTACATTATTATTTCGCTCTAAGCAGTTGCATTTATTAATAACGGTACCTTTTGTCCCAAACTTATGAACTATATTTTGAACTGTTGTCTTACTTGGAATGTGTCTGTCAGGAAAAAATCGTAGAGAACATGTCTGATACTCTTCGATAACTATTTTCCATGTAATACCATTTAATTATTGTTATTTTCTATTCAATTCTGTAAAACATTTTGAAATAACTAATACAAAGTAAAACGTCAATTAAAAAGTTGACAAGACATTTTATTTATTACTGGTGGATTCATTAAGGTATGTAGCAAGTATGCAACGATTTTGCAAATAGTTTTTCTTAAATAACTTCTAATTGCCTTATCAGAAAAAAAAAGAAATTTAGAATGTGAGCTAATCTTATCAATGTCTTCAAAATAGTCTAATACAATTTTGTTGTATCAAAATTTACATGGATTTCTGGCCAGTCTGGCATGCACCCCGTATATTATATAAATATATATATATATTTATATATATATATATATATATATATATATATATATATATATATATATATATATATATATATATATATATATATATATATATATATATATATATATATATATATATAAATTTAAATAAAATAACGTACAAAAATGTTAAATATACAGGGTAATTCAAAAATTGATCACGAAACTTAAGAGGGTGATTCTACATGACAAAATAATGGTAGAGCCTCATATTATATATATTTTTAAATGTCATTCGTTTTCTTGTTACAATTACCGGGTATCTGGTTGTAATGAAATGAGAAAAATAAATTTACCACTTAATTTTTAAGGCCGATTTACGTCTAAACGGTTGGATTTAGCGAGTTAAATGAAGAGCACCTTTTTTAAAGGCCTTCCTGATTTTTTTAAACAGCACCAATTTACATTAACATTTGGATTTAGATTTTACTTACCCTCTAATTCAAAGTTGTCATCGTGTCGAGGGGTGCTTTTTTTCTGGGGGTGAATGATCCCTTCTCGTGGGTGGAAATTTTTGTAGCAAAAATAAGTTCAGGAATGGATAGATTGACTAATTTTAAGAAACTTTTGTTCCATAAAGTTTTTTCCGAAAAGCATTACTTTTCGAGTTATTCGCTATTGAAAATGTCAATTTTTTAACCAAAAAAACCACGTTTTTAGACGGTTTTTCGCAAATAACTCAAAAAGTAAGCATTTTATCGAAAATATCATTTTTACCAAAAATGTAGCTTATAAAAAAGCAACAAAAATGATTGGCTTATGATGTCCATACACCCAATACACACGGAGTTATAGCCTGTTGAAAGTTGGTTCCTATTCGTCAAATGCCAAAATTGAAAGTTTCAACGTATTATAACCAAAAAACCATACATTTTTCGAGGAAAGCTCATAAAATTTTTTGAAATACTTGCTTTATTTTTGTTTTTTATAATAATATCTCTAGCACTAAAATTAAGCGAGTTATGGCCAAAATAAAGTTGATCTCTATTTTTTTTGGGTGAAAAAATTGTGAAAATCACCGCCTAATTACCACCACAATTGTAAATAATCTTTGTCACTTTAAAATTTACTTTATTTATGTATTTGTAATCTGCTTAGAAAGGTGACCGGTTTAAAGTGCATATTTTTAATAAAAATTCGAGCTTAAAGTGTACATTTTTGTAATTTTGAAAAAAATAGCCTTTTCTTCAAAATAACTCAAAAACCCTTAATGATACGTAAACAAAAAATAATGGTAAAGGAAAACCTACAATTTTGTATTCTGTAAAATTTTACGTATCGTTAAGGGTTTTTAAGTTATTTTGAAGAAAAGGCAATTTTTTTCAAAATTACAAAAATGTCTCTCTCACTTTAAGCTCAATTTTTTTTAAATATACTCTTTAAACAAAAAAGTGAACCCCAAAGTGACCAAGATTATTTTCAGTTGGGGTGGTAATTAGGGGGTGATTTTCTACATTTTTTTCATCCAAAAAAAAATAGAGATCAACTTTATATTGGCCATAACTCGCTTAATTTTAGTGCTAGAGAGTTTTATATATAAAAAAAACAAAAATAAAGTTTTTTTAAATACTTCAAAAAAGGTTTATGAGCTTTCCTCGAAAAATGTATCGTTTTTTGGTTATAGTACGTTGAAACTTTCAATGTTGGCATTTGACGAATAAGAACCAACTTCAACAGGCTATAACTCCGTTTGTATTGGGTCTATGGACATCATAGGCCCACCATTTTTGTTGCTTTTTAATGAGCTACATTTTTGGTAGGAATGATATTTTCGATAAAATGCTTACTTTTTGAGTTATTTGCGAAAAACCGTCTGAAAACGCGTTTTTTTTTTGGTTGAAAAATTGACATTTTCAATTGCGAATAACTCGAAAAGTAATGCCTTTCGGAAAAAACTTTATGGAACAAAAGTTGCTTAGAATTAGGCAGTCTATATATTTCCAAACCTATTTTTAATACAAAAATTTCCACCCCCGGGAAGAGGTGGCATGAACCCCAGCACCCTTCGGCACGATGACAACTTTAAATTAGAGAGTAAGTAGAATCTAAATCCAATGAATTCATGCAAATCGGTGCTGTTTGGAAAAATCCGACAGGAAACTGGTCATTGACTGGCCTATATGAAAAATTTTACGTTATTTTATTTCAGGTATATTATTTTTTAATAAATATTTTAAAATTAAACAAAACTTTTTAATTGTAATAATATGCATATCTGTGTTACCTAGCCTACATAACAATATATTAGAGCTAATATTATGATGATACATTTATCCATGCAGACAAAACTAACACTAGAGATAGAGATAGAGAGAGACAGATATATAGTTTTCTAAGTACATTCGTTTACATTGTGATATTTACTAAAACTTTGGTGTACGTAAATTATTGTGCAAAAGATATTAATTTGCATTTAAGCTACATGTCAGTTTTAGACAAAGGACCAGTTTATTGCATAGTAAATATGATAAATGACTGAGTGTTCTGACACTTGTGCGTTTTATACTTTCTGGTAATGAGGATATTTTGTAGGTAAAATTTAAATTAGACCTTACAAGACATATATTTTTAAAAAAAAAGAAATTCTTAATACATCAAATTAAGAAACTTTTACTATTTATTTTATGTCAAGTTAATACCTTTTTTGCTAAAAATTTTAACAAAAACCCAGCAATGTATCCAATATCACACCCTATAAAGGGTGTTTTCCAATTAAATGCAAATATTTGAAGAGGCGAATTTTGAATCCATTTTAAGAAGAAAACTTTATATAAACGTATGTTTTAAACGTCTTAACTTTTGAGTTACAGAGTGGTAAAATTTTCAAAAATAAATCATTTATTATTAGTATCTGTAATACCACTTTGAATATTTTAATGAAATTTGGCATAAATGTACTATGCATCAAGAGGCATTTTTTAGTGTGCTACATTTTTTTTATTTTCATCGTACAGAATTTGACGTGCATATTTTGGCAGACATTGATGGTACGCTACTGATTTCACTTAAAATAATGTTTTTAGAATCCCCAATTATTTTCAAGCAAAGTTAATCAACTTATTTTTTTTATCCGGTGCACGATTTTCGCCTAAAAAAATTAAAACCGCATCTCTGCATGATCATGACAATATACTATGCAGAGAAATATCTAGATTAAATTTTTTTAGTTGAAAACCGTGCGCATGACTAGAAAAATCAAAAATAAAAATTCGCCAAGAAATATTAAAGCTAAATATTTCTCTGCATGGTGATATTGCTTGGATTAAAAACAATCAAGTGATCAACTTTGCTCAAAAATAATTGGGGATTTTAAAATAATTTTTATTTTAAGAGAAAACAGTGGTGTACCATCAATGTCTGTCAAAATAGGCAGGTCAAATTCCGTACGAACGCCACCTGGTGAAAATTAAAAAAAATAGTACACTTAAAAATGCCTCTTGATACATAGTACACGTAAACCAAATTTTATTAAAATATCCAAAGTGGTATCACAAAAGTTAAGATGTTTGGGACATACGTTCATATAAAGTTTTCTTTTAGAATGGACCCAAAAATCGCCCTCTTAAATATTAACCTTCAATTAGGAAACACCCTGTATAAAGAGGTTAAAAATAAATGGGTCATAAAGTCAATATATATTCTATATACGAGTATAGAAAAGTCTAGTCTCATGTACTTTATATAGAGCGGTTTAATTTAATTAACAATTTCATTTTTACCAATATTTTAAACAATTTTTAAGATATCGGCATACAATTAACAGATATTTTTAAACACAAGGAATAAGAAGGAGCTAACTTTGTTAGAATTGGCCTAAATTTATTTTGCTATATTTTCGTACCTTAAAATGAAAAAAAAACTTATTCATAACACTTCTCTTGCATCTTGGTACATATCTCTTATGGATGTTTCCTTTACTATTTCTGACGGCTAGACGTAAAAGTGAATGATGTTTTATAAAGAAGTTTCACTTCATGTGTGTGTACACTAATACATACACACGTGTTAGTTTATAAAATTTGAGGCACTAGAAATTTTTTGTTGATAATAATTTTAAACATAATATTAATAATGAAAAAAGGCATTTTATTTATCATAATGTGAAGATGATTTCAACACCAACGCACTTTTAAAAGCAACTCCGCCGCCTTCGGCATTAGCCCCGACTACCCCTAATGTAAATCCCTTACGGGTAATGGCACCAACACCAATCCACAAGTAACTTAAACAAAGTAAGCGAATTCCATTTTATTATCTAATAAACCTAAACATATAAATTTTATGCCCATATTTTAAAATTTCCGTTGTTTATGACAATCGAAACACTAAAATACACCATATCTTATTTCCACATTTTTAGTTACTTTATGACCCATTTATTACCACTCCATAAAATAAAAATAATGCATTTATTTTATATATATATATATATATATATATATATATATATATATATATATATATATATATATATATATATATATATATATATATATATAAATATATATATATATATATATATATATATATATATATATATATATATATATATATATATATATATATATATATATATATATATATATATATATATATATATATTTTATATAATAAACAGGGTGTTACTTAATGGTATGTCATAATTTGAAGGAGGCATTCCTGGATCGATTTTAAGTCGAAAAGTTCATATAAACGTGGGCCCTAAAATGCTGAGTTATTAAGATACAGGGTGTTAAAATTTTATTTTATTTTCACTTTTTAATACATTTTTCAAAGACGGTTTGAGATATTGAACTGAATTTTGGCACAGGATATTATGGCATAAAAACACACTTTTCAGATGTTCATTTATTTTTTTTTGCAACCAGTGGCGTAGCTATGACGAATTTTCAAAACAATTTTACAAAAAAAATACTACGCCATTGACTTGGGAAAAAAATTATGGTTCTATAATAATGATCAATCAATTATAAACAAAAAATCCCTCTTTCATTTTTGCCGTAAAACTTACCGTTTGGGAGAAATCGTTAATTAAAAAATGTCTTATGTACCAAAATGCATCTTGAAAAATTATTATTGAAATAAATCAAGTTAGCTTTGCTCGTTGATTGTTGTTTTGTTGTTGTAAACATTATGACACTGACGTTAATTATCATTCTTGATTGTGTTAAACTTTTATTTTCAATTTTAAATACATTTTTCAAATATTTATTTTTAAGCTATTTTCTTACAAACTAGTGAACAAAAAGCAATAACAATTAAATACAATACATACATAATTTACAAAAAATGTTGGAAATGACCACCTCTCGCCTCTATGCAGGCTTCTGCTCTTCTTCTCATTGAATTACGAACCCTTTCAAAAATTCCATGCGTGTTTCGGATAGTTTCACATCCGTCAATAATTCTATTTCTGAGTTCTTCTAATGTCACAATTGGTGTATGATAAACTAATGTTTTTAGGTGTCCCCACAAATAAAAATCTAGGCTGTTCAGGTCAGGCGATCTAGGTGGCCAAAATTGTGGTCCTCCACGATTTTGGTAGGCTCTATTTAAATGCTCACGAGCCAATATGCTAAAGTGGGCGGGAGCGCCATCATGCATAAACCAAATAAGTTGTTGCCGTAACTGAAGAGGAATATTTTCAAGAAGCAAAGGCAAATGATTTTCGAGAAAATTATAATAATACTGTCCATTAAGGCGTCCTGGTAAAAAAATGGTGCAATTAAATGGTCGAATGATACCGATCCAAACGTTCAGTGAAAATTGTTCCTGAAAATGTGTTCTGTAATCGCATGAGGGTTTTCCTGGGCCCAGTAATGATTGATGGAAATTGGTTATTATTTCTTGAAAAATTTGCTTGTCCGTAAACAATATTTTGGCATCAAAATGAGGATTTTCTGTTCTTTTTTGGAGATACCATCTACAAAATTGCGTACGGTTCATAATTCTAGGAAGCAATGCCTGAACCCTTTGGGATGTGAAAAGGATATAACAAAGAATCTCTTAAAATCTCCCATACCGTCTTGTAGCAGATGTTTAATGCCATACCTATTTTTCGGTATTGTGGTTGGATCCTCTTCGACTGCATGCAGGACAGCCTCCCCACTGCCGGTGTTCTAACTGTACGGGGCCTTCCCTCGGAAAATTAGTTTAAAATGCCAGATTCAGTCAGACGACGATGAATGATAAATGTTCGTCATCTGGGAGAGGGGTTAGGATACCTTTTTGTAAAACGCCGCGCCCCCCCAGATTAATTAGTAGACCATAAAGGAAATGTTTTGTATTTCCAAATTAGAATAATTTACCATTTTTTTTTTAATAGCAAAATGCACGTTTTAAGATCGAAGGGAAATAAATACAAACTGTCAAAATAATAATTAACGTCAGTGTCATAATGTTTACAACAACAAAAAAAAAATGCTGGGAAAAGCAAAGCTAATTGATTTTTTTTAATAATAATTTTTCAAGATGCAATTTGGGTAATAAGACATTTTTTTAATTAACGATTTCTCCCAAACGGTAAGTTTTAGGCAAAAATGAAAAAGGGTTTTTTTTTTTTAATTGATTGATAATTATTATAAAAAACCTAATTTTTTTTCCCAAGTCAATGGGGGATTTTTTTTTAAATTTTTGAAAATTCGCATAGCTACGCCACTGGTTGCAAAAAAAAATAAACATCTGAAAAGTGTGTTTTAGCCATAATATCCTGTAAAATTCAGTTCAATATCTCAAACCGTCTTTTAAAAAAGTATTAAAAAAAGAAAATAAAATAAAACTTTTTAAACCCTGTATCTTAATAACTAAGCATTTTAGGGCCCACGTTTATATAAACCCCTTAAAACGATCCAGGAATGCCTCCTTAAATTATGACATACCATTGAACACCCTGTATTGTATAAAGTGAGTTTTTTAAGACTAGAGTCATTTTTAAAAAACATAATCAATTTATTGTTTTACATCTTTTTGCTCATAATTTTTGAATTTAAATTTTTTTTAAAAATTATACATTTTAGTGTTTTGAACATCTTGAGAAAACTGTATTTCTCAAGATGTTTAGAACTAGAACATAAAAAAAACAATAAATTGATTTTTTTTATATATGTATATATATATATATATATATATATATATATATATATATATATATATATTAATATATATAAAATTATATATATATATATATATTATATTATATAAAAATTATATATATATATATATATATATATATATATATATATATATATATATATATATATGTATATATATATATATATATATATATATATATATATATATATATATATATATATATATATATATATATATATATATATATATATATATTTAAAAAACCCAAAAATAAAATTGCGTGTGTGGGTTTTTTTTTTTTTTCGCTAAACACAATTTAAAGTAAAATCGGGGGTCAAAAAGCATAAATCGAAAAAAACCCCAAAAAAATTGATACGGTACATTTACCGGCAGAAACCTGCACCACGGAATGATTGGACTACGAATATATAAACTACTAGAAAAACCGGAGGGAAGACAATATTAAGTACTCTCTGTCTCCGTGCGGGCTAACGGTAAAAACACTTTTTTCCTCTTATTTTTGCCCCGGGGCGAAATTAAAAAAAGTTTTGTTAGGTTCTAGCCACTGCTAAAGACCCACTGGCCTTTCATGATTTTAGCTCGCCATAACTTTAGAATCACGTGGACAGACAAATAAATATATATATACCTACCTACATATAAATATATCCACATTAGCAAATTAATTATAATAAAGGAGATATAAAAATAATAAAGGAGATATAAACGAAAATGTAATTTTGACAAAAAATTTCAGTCCAATATAGGAAAACATATTTTTTTAATAATGTGATTTTTTTGTTTTTTTTTTAATATTATTTCTTTAAATCCCACATTACTCAAAATTTTCAGAAAAAATCCAATAATAAAAAAATTTTAATTTTCAAATTTTTACCAGGGGTATACTTTCAAAAATCCTGAAACTTCGGTTTTTTGATTATAACTCGAAAAATATTGCATTTAGACTATAAGATTATATAATTAAAATAAAAGGTCTTGTAAAAATACATAGTTTATGCCATACAAAGTTTTGTGTATCTGTTATAGTTTTTGAGATATTGACGTTTTAAATAACAAAAATTGTTAATTGCTGAAATTACGCCTTTTCTCGATTTTTGCTATTTAACTTTCAATTTTGACTTTAGATTCGTGTTCAGCGGCAAAAAATACGCCAAAAAATCTTCGTCCGGCATCCAGCACACACCACTTTTTTTTTTACCTGTATTATCAATGTTTGCTTTCTATAGTAATATTTGCGTGTCCTTTAAAATAAAATAAGTACAGTTTACAGAGTACAAATTTAATAGCAATCCACCCGTACCATCTTTTACAAAATGGTGCATAGAACATAAATAGCCAAAATCTCAAAACAACCTCTACAACAGTTAGTTTTATTTTTTTTATGTAAAAAAGCTTGTAAAAAATAGTATATTTTGTGTTTTAAAGTGAAAAATGTTGATTAAATTGTAATTTAATCTTGATATTGTCAATGGTATTTTTGTAAAAAATCAGAAAACAAACAAAATTTTTTTTATGAAACTATTTAAAGTAAAATGGAGTTCGTAATTTTACATTTCTTCTGGCTTGCTTTGTTTCCGCACTGGTCTGCACTAAGAGCGAGATCGCGCGTTAAGCGCAATTTTTGGTGACATCTTTTACATGTCTCGCCAAATGATATGGCACACATAACATGGGATTCCGGCTATCGAACGATTTTTTTTAAATTTGAGTATATTATTTTTTAGATCAATAAAAACATCTTTTACATGGGACATTTTTGTGCAGGCTTATAGGTGGCCCAAAAAAATCACTGAGATTTTGAAGCGTAACTGTTTATTAATTCCAATATAAACGCATAAAAAGAGTGAAATTTCATCTAAATTTAACGGAATAATATTTTATTATTTGTTTAGAGTTAAAATAATTTAATTTAACTTTTAACGCATACAGGGTGGAGTATCTTTTTTTTGTAAAATTTTGAGAGTATCTGAAAATAATATTTTCGTTGCAATTGAAGGACACCTGTCAAAAATTTTGCCCCTTTTGTTTGAGAGCCAGTCCGTTTCTAACTTCCTTAAAACAGTAAAGAGCACATTGTAATGTCGATTTAACGATAATTATCCCCCAAAGAAAATCCCAAAATTTTATTAAATTATACAGAGTGGCTTAAAAGTTAAAACCAAGAATGCGAATTGTCGAGTAAATCTTTGCGACCCTGTATTTCCGTTAGGAGGCGCTGTAGGGAAAAAGTTATATGAAACACTAGACTTATTTTTTCATCTCCTATAAGCTCCCGAAAGTTTGCCAGGAACTTACCGGACACCCTGTATAAAAAACAGGGATGAGCTAATTTTTAAGCAGATGTTGTTTTATTATATTTCATGAACCACTTTTTAAAAGATAGCATTGTTGACTTGCATTTAATTTTAGTTACCAAAAAATCTCTGAACTGTTTTTATTGTTTACAATACTAGTCATTTTCCCGAACGTAAAAAAATGCAAAATATCCCTAAACCAAAAACAGTGAATGATCAAATGACGTAACATAGTATTAACGAATTCTTATTAATTGATCTGCTCTCCATATCCCCATAAAACAGCTCTGGGCCAATTACGAACCTGAAAATTACACCCTTTTTTTTGGGTTTGGGTTTAACACCTTCATACTAATTTTAAATAAATATTGTTTAATTGTATGAAAATCTGCCTGAAAACTTTTTTTTAACATTATGTTAAGTACCCGAACACTATTATTACTATAATATTATAATAATATTGCCGATTTTACCTATTCCGGGGGATTATAGTATAGTAAAAGGGGGGAATTTAAAAAAATACCTATGGTATTTTTAATGGTTTTCAATAAAAGTAAATAAACTTTGGGGCCTTTTTTAAAAAAAAAAAAAAAATAAGTAAAACGAAATATTTTCCAGATTTTTTTTTGTTTTTTTCTAGTTTTTCTAAAGATCTACATGGGAAAAAAAAAAATAAATTATAGAAAATTACTAAAAAATTAATTATTACATTTGGTTGGGAAAAAAAAACCCAAAGGCGGTTCCCCCTTTTAACAGTTATAGGTTAAAGGAAAAAAAAGGAACCTTCTGTTCCCGTTAAATAAAGCTGCTAAAAGAATCAAAAACCAAAATGTCATTTAGATAAAAAAAAAGAAAAAAAAATGCAAAACCTTGAATTTTTTAAAATGTAGTTTTTCACGAAATTTTGGATTAAGCTAACTTACCCTCCTTGTCAAAATCTAAAATATGCCGATGGGCGCTCTTATTTTTAGGGGAAAAAAATACCCTTTTTGCTAAAATCAAAACTATACAAAAAAACTAAGACAAAAAATTTGACTCAAATAGGTTAAGATCTTTTTTTTTTTTTGGGGGGAAAAAATATTTTTTGGGAAAAAAACCTTTAAAGGTTTTAAAACTAATCACATAAAATTGGCTAAAAAAAAATTTTTTTAATTCCTTGAAACACTATTTAATTTTTTTTCCCCCCTTTAAAAAAACAACCCTTTTATAATTTAAAAAAAAAAAGTTTACCCACAAAAAAAATATTGTCACAGAGTTGTGTTTAAAAAAAGGACTGCTTAAAAGAAATTTAAATTTAATTTTTTATTTTTTAACCTTAAAACCCCCCTTCAATAAAATTCAATCAATAAAAATTTGGGGAATTGTTGACTCATTAAAGTGTGCATTACGCCGATGAGCGCTTTTTTATTTTTTGCGGGATGAAAACTACCCCCTATTACTAAAACCTTCAAAACTTACTTCACTTTTATATTAAGTAAAACTTGGCTTAAATAGATTGAATAATAAATGTTTAATCCTTGAAATATTAGTTGAAGTATTTTAATCCTTAAAAGCAACCCCTATTACGGATTATTGGAAAAAAATTTTATATAATAAATAAAATAGAAAATATACGTACAATTCATTAAAAAATGTATTGAAAAAAGATTATGAAAAATGTTTTTTTAAACATAGCCCCTTTTTTTTTTTTTTGTAATAAAAGGTTCTTTAAAAAACCCTTTTCTTTATTTTTTTTTTTAGCTATAAGGTTTTATATTAAAACTGTTTTAAAAACCCTTTTTTTTTTTAAAGGGGTGAGTTTAAAGGGCTGAAACAAGGTAGTTCTAGTCTATAAACTCGTTTTAAACGTTTATATCTCACTTAATTTTGTCAGACAATAAAATTAAAAAAAAAACAAAATATTTATAATTCAAAAAACTACAATTGGCTACCTTAGTAAATTTAGTATCTCCCCTTTGTTATTTTAAGCAAGGTCTTTTTATTAAAATTTGATACCTATTTGATTTTTTCTTGCTGCTTCATTTTTTTTAAAATAAGGCAATTTAAATCAGTAAAAATTTTAAAAAGTATTTATGAAAATAGATAAAAAAATTAATAAAGGGCTAAGACTTTTTTTAATTGGGCTGGGAATTGGCGGGGTTTTTTTCGAAGTTTTTGCACTAAAAAATTTGGTCTAATTTTTTTTTTAATAAACATTTTTTTTAAAAAAAAAAGGGCTTTGAAATGCTTTAAAAAAGTTTTAAGTTTTCCTAAAAAAAAACGTAGATTTTGCATTATTTCCTTTAAAAAATTGAAATTTAGTGTTTGATAAATAAAGTTTTAACCTTTTTAAAAAACAACAACTTGGTTTGTATTGGGCGCAGCAATTATAAAAAAAAAAAATTCCACCCCCCATGGTTTGGAAAAACCCCCTAATAAAGACGCCCTTCGGCATGATATAAAGTAATTTATGCATTTTAAAAAAAATTGTAGGTAAAATGGTTCGTTTTCTGCACTAATTGGGCCTTTCAACTTGCAACCTTAAAAAAGGGTATGTTAACTAGGATGGGTGTGGTATCAAAGTGAAAAAATATGATGTCTATAATTTTAGTGGGGATAGGGGAAAAAAAGTCAAAAAACCATATAACATATGTGTCAAAACTTACAGTTTTTTTTTCTAAACGATGTCAAAGTTTGAACTTTGAAAGCAATTTTTTTTTAAAAAACCGAAATTTTGTTTTAATCGTATATCAGTATATTCATTTGATAAAAAAATAAATAAATTTTAAATGTTTTAACCTAAAAATAAAAAATAAAAAATAATATTTTTAAAATTTTTTCCCTAGTTAAAAATGTAAAAAACAAGGCAAAGAGCTCTAGCTAGAAGCCTTGGCCCTTTTTAGTCAGTTGTAAAATTTAAACGGCCTTTTTTTGGGTTTTTTTTAAAGGGAAAAAAACGGATATGTTATAAATTTAAACCCTAAGTAGTATCCAAGAGTTTTGAAAAAAAAGATTTTAACCGAGAAATCCTATTCTTTGCAAAATAAAAAATGTTGTTTTAAAACATAATGATTTATGCTCAATAACGAATATTTAGCCTATTTGTGGGGGTACAATTATTTTTTATTACAAATATTGACCCAAAACCCTAAAGTATTGTTATTTAAATAAATTTAGTTTTAAATTTAAAGAAAATGTTTTAAAAATTAGTTAATCAAAAAAGCCTTGGTTGGGAAAAATATACAATAAAAGAAGATTTTAATATTTTAACATTTATAAATGATGGTTAACAAAAGCATTTAATGAAAAAAGTCAAATTATTGTCATTACCGAAACATGGGTGAAGAAAGAAGAACAAAAATATTTTAATTTTAAAGACTTTACATCAATTTTTGCAACAAGAGAAAAAACTGGTGGTGGATTAGGTATTTTTGTAAAAAACAATATTATTGTTGAAATAATAGAAAAAATTGAAAATGAATTGTCATATATTGCCATTAAAATCAAAGAATATGATTTACTCCTATGTGCAATATATAAGCCTCAAACGATAAAAAATACAGACTTCATAAATTTTCTAGATCAAAAACTTGAAAATTTAATAGTATTAAATTTAGACTGTTTTTAATCGGCGATGTAAATATTAATATTTTAGAAAACAGTAAGGATTTAAAAAATCTTATAGATATTTATCAATCAAATAATTTTAAATTATGTAATAAAAATATTCCAACACGTGAAACAAAAAACAGTAGGACTCTTATAGACCATATAATAACAAATTCATTGAAAGAAGAAAAAATTAAATTTTGGATAGCCCGTTAAGTGATCATAAAATTCAAGTTTTAGACATTTCCATAAAATCAAAGATAAAACTTCAAGATTTGAATATATCCCTATTAATAAATTTAATATAGATAATTTAAGAAAACAACTTAATCTCTTAAACGACAGAAAATATGAATTTCATGATACAAATAAATATTATGACAAAATTATTGATATATTTAAAAATGCTCATATAAAGTTTTGATTAAACAAAAAGAAATTCTAAGCCATGGTTTAATAGGAATTAGCTAACCTTATTAAGACTAGAGACAACTATTATCACAAAAAGAAAAAATATCAAGAAAATATGGAAATTTTAAATTTATATAATTACTATAATAATCTAGTCAAAAAACAAATTAAATCAGTGAAAAAAATTCTACAAAGAACAATTTGATAGTGGTAATCAAAAGAAAATTTGGGAAAATATAAATTTACTTTTAACAGCAAAATCTAAAAGTAACAAATCTAATATTGACTATTTATTAATAAATAATACCAAAATTGAAAATAAACAAATGATAAGTGAAGAAATGAATAATCATTTTATAAATATTGGTCCAAAGTTATCAAAACAAATTCCATTAGTGACGATACCAGAAGAAAAACCAAATTTAAAGTCTATGTTTTTAAAAGAAAATGAAATTACCAGTGAAGAGGAAATTAAAGAAATTATTGATAATTTAGATCCTAGAAAAGCATGCGGATTTGATGATATTACTGTAAAAGTTATTAAAACAGTCAAAAATGAATTATTGCCAATTCTAACACATTTGGTAGAATTATCTTTTAAAACATCTGTTTTTCCAGAACAAATGAAATTAGCAAAAGTATCACCTATATTTAAAAGTGGTGAATCTAGTAATCCAAATAATTATAGACCCATTTCCGTTTTATCAGTATTTTCAAAAATTTTAGAAAAAATCATGAATACAAAATTAGTCAACTTTTTAGAAACTCAAAAACTTCTTTCGGAAAACCAATACGCTTTTCGTAAATTTAGTGATACAGAAGCAGCAGCAATAGATCTTACAACAGATATTCAATTAAATTTAGATCAGAATAAGAAATGTGCTCTGTTATCCTTAGATTTATGCAAAGCTTTTGATACTGTAAACCATGATATATTACTTCAAAAATTATTTAATATGGGAATACGAGGAAAAATTCATTGTTGGTTTGCAAGTTATTTGAAACACAGAAAGCAATATGTTAAAATTGAAAAAAACATTAGTTCCTCAAAATAATTTCTTGTGGAATACCACAAGGATCTATTTTGGGCCCAATACTATTTTTAATTTATATAAATTCTATGCCTTTATTAAAATTAAAGGGTACTATAAAATTGTTTGCCGATGATACAACCATCCTATATTTTGCTGACAGTAACAGTGAAATTCAAGACAATATTAAATATGATTTAAACATTGTCTTTAATTGGTTACAATTTAATAAACTTACTTTAAATTTAAATAAATCCTCCTATATAATTATCAGCAAACAACAAAGAAAAGATAAAATTCCTTATATATCATTTAAAAATAAAAAATAAATTATTCTACGAGTATAAAATTTTTGGGATTATATATTGATGAAAATTTAAGTTACAGAAAACATATAGACTATCTTCGAAATTATCTATCACCTTTAATAGGAATTTTGTTTAAGATTCGGAATTATATACCCTTAAAATTGCTTAAAAATATTTATTATAGTTTGGTACACTCAAAATTACAATATTTAATTTCAGTATGGGGTTCAGCAAACTCAAAAATATTAACACCTTTAAAAGACTTCAAAATAAAAATTAAATGTATTCAAAAATTTTCCCATATTTGAACCAACAATTAATTTGTAAAAAACCAAATAATTATTTTGATATAAACTATATAAAAATTTAAAAAACATGTATATTCATTCTTTCCCCTAAAATTAAAAAAAAAAAATTCAAATATCATACTTAAAAATATTAATACTTTTTATGGGCATAATACTAGACAAATAGCTTTATTACAAACAATTCAAATAAAAAAAAATTTTTGGGAAAGAGATCAATACTCCAAAACGGAATAAAAATGTCAATAATCTACCAATAAGAATTAAAAAAAATTTAAAAAAAATCACTGTTTAAAAAAACATATAAAAAAATATTTAAAATTTAATTTTTACTGTTTTATTAATGAGTTCTTTTTGTTTAAAATATTGTTATATTTTTTATGGGTTTTATTCCCTGTAATAAACTGGGATAGGGGTTAATTAAATCAATAAATAAAAAAAAAATAAAAAAATTTAAAAATCACAATAAATTGCAAGAAGTAATTTTTATTATTTGTATATAAATAAACATTTGCCCTTTAAAAAAATTAAAAATTTTTAAAATGCAAAACGTTTGACTCTCTTCCATAATAAGGGGGGTGTTGGCCCAAATTTTTTAAAAATTTTCAAAGTTTTATTTCGGGAAAAAGGAACTTTTGACTCATATTTTTATCAGCTTTTTTTACTTGTTTTGAGCTCCATTTTTCGCCTATTAAAATCGTGGGGGATCAAAACTTTTTTAAAACCCCGTATATAAACGTTCAAAATAAAAAATACTTGAGAATTTAAAGGGAACATGCTTTCTAAGAGTTGCTATGCCTATTAGATGTATAATTTTTGCCATTTAAGGTCATTTTTAAAGTAACCATCGCGAGTTAAATGATTGATAATATTTAAAGACCTCTTATAAGTAGTCGACGAAAAAAGGCAGAACGCGACAAGAGTGTATAGTTAGGCTATTAAACTGAATAAGTTTTCTTTGCTCCAATTGCAGTATTTTTATGTGTGATTTATAAATATATCATCATTTGTCAATTTTCTTCACAATTTTGGGAGGTAATCATTAAATTAAGATTCTAACGTTTACTATAGTTATTTTTTTTTGGTTTGTCCACCAAGTTGAGAATTCAGTAATATCCCCACAAAGATGACTCAATTTACTAACATTGCATAATTTTCTT
>JAHBCN010006577.1:0-48163 GCA_019359885.1 Listronotus oregonensis
AGCAATGCGAAACGTATTTAACCAAATAAAAATAAAAAAAAAATGGTTTATGTAGCAAAATTATCTTTAAATTATTTATTTTTTAAAGCCAAATCTAGTAATCTATTTATTTTTATGCCCATTTTTTATTATAAATAGAGAACTTAAAGGCAATTTTATTTAGAAATGTTTAAATTCACTTCAAACTGGCAACAGATTTTATCGACTTTAGTTACGCGTTACGTCCTTTTCCAATGTCTGATCGTAAGTTCGTGTTTATCGTGGGGGATTTGGGTTATACCTAGCTCATTGGCTTTTACTTCCAAGTACCTAGATGTGCTCGTCATGTCATAAGATATTAAATTCGGTAGGCTCAGGGTCGCCGCATTAACGTTATCGTTTCAATAACACTAAAATCTTGGACTTTTATGGTCTTTTATTGTTACACAACGTTTCGGTTAGCGATGTATCTCCAACCGTTTTCAAGTGAGAATTAAAAATTATTCTTAAAAGTTACGACTTATATACTATCCCTTGTTCAGCGAAGCTTGACCGACTTTTCACGGCTCAGCAACGGCCTGCAGATATTCGGAATATCGATTCTAGGCTTGCTAAATACATTTTGGTTGTTTACAATTATTACAGTTTTTTTTTTCTTACAGTGGGTTTTTTTATAAATAGTTTTTACTTCCGACCATTGTATGCGGTGTTGTTTTGACCAAGCGTGTTCGGCAATCCCTGACTTCGACGTTTTACCTCGTTCCGAATGTTTTTTATGTTCTTTAACTTTAACTTCGAGTGGTCTTTTTGTTTCCCCGATGTATACCTAACCACATTTACAGGGAATTTGGTAAATACAGTCATTATTTGAAACATTGTTGTCTGGTCCCGTCTTAGTAAGGATACTTCTTAAAGTAGTTTGGGATTTAAATGCCGTTTTAATATTATACTTATTTGCGATTCTGCGGAGTTTTTCCGAAGTTTCTTTAATATATGGAATTGCCATAAATATTTGGTAATGTGGAGTCTCATTCAAGTTAGGGTTTTTTTGTCTTAGTTTGATATTTTTCGATTCGATTTTCTACTGTTACATAAGTTCACACACACAATATTAAAACGGCATTTAAATCCCAAAGTACTCTAAGAAGTATTCTTACTAATTGTAAGACGAGACCAGACAGCAATGTTTCAAATAATGACTGTATCAACCAAATTCTCTATGAATGTGGTAAGATATACATCGGAAAAACGAAAAGACCACTCGAAGTTTAAGTTAAAGAACACGAAAAACATACGGAACGAGATGAAAGGTCAAAGTCAGGGATTGCTAAACATGCTTGGTCAAAACAACACCGCATACAATGGTCGAAAGCAAAAACTTTTCATAAGGAAACTCACTGGAAGAAAAGAAAATTTAAAGAAGCTGTAATAATTGTAAACAATTAAAATCTATTAAGCAAGCCTAGTATCGATATTTCGAATATCTGGCAGCCGTTGATGGACCGTGAAAAGTCGGTCAAGCTTCGCTGAACAAGGGATAGTGTATAAGACGTAGCTTTTAATAATAGTTTTTAGATATCATTTGAAAACGATTGGAGATACATCAGTAACCGAAACGTTGTGTACCAATTAACAAATAAAGACAATGGAAGTTCAAGATTCAAATCCAGCCGCCGTGCCGGTATTAATGAACAAAAATATAGGCGTAACCCTATTTAAAAGCTTAAATTATTTTTTCCTTTTCTGTAAAATTTACTTTAAACGTAATTTAGAATATTTTATAAGAGTTAAAAAATTTTTTTGCTTTGTTGGATTAAAATACATTCATTAATATATATTCTAGTTTAACAGCTAAATATTCAACTGATGATTGCAAAAAATAAAATAAAAGTTTATAAATAATTGTAATGCTAGCCATTTTTAAAATTGCAATATTTTTACTGGTATTAAGGTAACCAATTACATACAGAGTATACAGATTAGACGCAGAGAAATACTTTTTGGCATGAAAGAGGAATCCAAGCTTTTTTAAAGCATTTGAGGCTATGGATGTAATTTGTTTGTGCCAGTTAAAGTTAATCTCAAAAATAACGCCAAAATGATATGATTACTTCTTTTTGCGATACCGAACATGACTGCGTCTTGCAGCACTAAACTGGACAAGATTTTTAAAGCCCCAATTCAAGATTAGTTTAAGGTCTTATGAAAGTGATATTTGCATTGACCTGCGCTTGTTTTACAAATCAGAGGTATTCCGGATATGTTACCCTTGGATTTGCAAGATGAAATCCTACAACCTTCAGGCATTTTGTAACGATATTGTAAGTGACTAAAAATAAACACAAAATTATAGTCACAATTTAACAAACACTAATAACTAAAATAAGAAAGTTTTTATTAATCCAAAAACTTCTGAAACTACAACATAAAATCACACAAATCAAAATAATCGAAATTAATACGGCGCAAACGACAACGAAACATGTAATTCGCTTAGAAGAGTTGATGAGACGGCAACGGCACAGCGCGGGTATGGTTTCATAAGCGCCGCACCGTCGCACACGAAAACGGAACTCCGTTAAAAGTATAATGTGTTGCCTACCTACACACTGATTTATCAGTGTGTAGATAGGCAACACATTACAAAGTTTTGTGGAATTTTGTTACTGCACAGAATCATAGGGACCCACTCATGACAGCTATTTTCATAGTGGGCCGTACATTTTTTAATCGAATAGGCCATAGTATTGGGCTTCCATTACCCTTTAAACTTCCTTGGTTGTATCTCGCAAAAGGGGCGCGCGGCAATGTGACCTTAAATAGGATTTTTCATTTTATGGATTCTATGAAGTTTCATTTTATGATTTAATTTATTTACGAACTACTCTGTATAAATAACAAACACTTAATCCATACGCTTACAACTCTTATCTTGATTTTGATTTAAAATTAATCCCATTTATAAAGGCGTACCTCGAATCAAGCGAGCGCTGAACTCGCTATTCACATGCATTGTGGCCATGACACAGAAAATGGCGGTACTTTTGTTTTTTTTTATTTGCCAAATGTTAAAAATGAATTTATTGTCGGTTCTTGTGGGATGGTTTAATCTGATAGAAAAGAAAATCATGATTTTGTGGATCATTTCTGTTCTAATTTTAAAAAACAGGGTAATGGGTTTTAATAAGGATTACATTTGTTTAAAAAAAGTACTTAAGCTATTAAATTTAAAATAAGTATTTACCTTAGATGACCTCTAAACATACACCTAAGTCAATTCATAAAATTAAAAATAAAGCTACAATGAACCTAAATATGCCATATTAAAAGCAGTTTTTTATTATTATAAAAATATCCCCTTATAACTCTCGGACCTAGATATTTTTTCAGTATTTTTATTGTAATTAAATTGGCAACACTGCAAACAAATTTAGCTTAGTTTAGTTTATATCGTCATCTATAAAAACTAACTAGCAAGATATTTTCCACTATATCTAGTAGTTCAATTTTCTTTTATGAATGTATTAAATAATTGTTTTCAAACAATTATTACTCTTTGCTATTGACACCAAGAGTTAAGAGTTAAGTGCTGGAGATGAAGTAGGACGGTGGAGATGTTTTAATGTAATCAAAAAGGCCACACTTTAAACTAACTACATGTTTAAAATATCTGAAACTAGAGCCCCAAAAAAATAGATTTTCTAAAATCACAATATCGTGTCCGCAAAAAAATAATTTTTGATCAAAGATTTTTCGGCCTCTTATCACTAAATATTTTTTTTTCTTTTTGATGAAAATTGCAAAATCTTTTTATAGCTGTTACAAAAAAGAATTTTACTAACTACCAATGCCAGAAACGAATTTGAAGATAGTTGTGAATATTTCCTGACAGTGATTGAGAAGATATTTGAGTAGTTTATTGAAAGGTCCTAAATTCACTGTGATTAATTTCAATACATAATTTTTCTAGAGGACAGGTTAGGTATTTTCTTGGTAAAATTCGTAGCAAAATAAAAGCTGAAGTCTAGAATGAAACTCCTTTGGGTTTCTAAAGACAAGGGAATGAGCAAGGGGGCAAAGGCCAATGAGAAAGCGAATGAACTAGCAGGAGTTGGTTTAGGCTCAGAGCCAATTCTCATACTATTAGAACAGGCGATGAAAACAACAATAAACAGATGGTATCAAAAACAACATCTAGATCTTTAGCATGTGTCATCTGGTAAAAAACCAGCAACGTCAACTTTTAAAAAACTAATAGCGGCTCTACACTCGCCCACGAAACGCACCTGCAAACTTTGGCCGAGATTCGCTTCTCTGCGCGAAGAAATATGGCCCTCTACACTTGCAATGTTCATGGTTTTGTAAATTGTTACCCTTTGTCGCGGGCACAAAAACCGACATCGATTAAGAAAAGCCGCAAAGCGCGAACGCGAAGCCATCCATACTTGCGATTTGCGACTTTTGCGGAATATCGCGCCGCGAATGTATATCCGTCCTAACAGCTGATGTTCTTCTAGGACGCACTCAGTTAAAAACAAGTAGTAGAAGTTTTGACAGGCTACTGTCATCTAAGGAGAAACTTGCAAAAATGGGCATACTAACGATCCCACAACATACAGGCTGCGGGGGAGAAATGACATACACAACTATACTATACAGAGCGGAATTCCTCTTCCGCCTGAATATCTTTATAGGATTCCACTAGAGCTGATAAAGGGTAGCGGACCTCTATAACAAGAAAGGAGAGCACAATAAGCCAATAGGAAAAATTTACATACCGCATTGAAAATTGTTAGGACAGTTAACATACCGGTTAATTTTGGCGAGAACCGGTAACGTAGGAAAGGTGTTATGACGTCAGTATCTACGTCATTACTTTGTACCCAGTATCCACCGCTATCGTCACTAGTCGGGAGGAGCGTTTATAATGGTTATGTAATGTCTCAAATTAAAAAGATGAAGAATTCGCGGCTTTTCTATTGTTTTGGGTCTTGTGATGTTTTTTTGCTATGGTTTAACAACTATTTGGATTGCAGATTTTTCGATTTATTAATTTACTCCCAAATGAATGAATTAGTGCAATTATATTTACATCATAGAGAAAACGATTTACTTGTTACAGTTGACTTGGAAACAACTAATATCTTATTAAATGGAAAATTTGATTTATATCTTATCTTTTTGAGTTTTTTCTTAACTTCTCAAAAACTTAACATTTGGATTAAAATTTAAAAGTGTATTATACGATTAGTGTGTAAGTTGATACAAGTAATCCGTTTCGTTCGAGGATAGGCGGGTTAAACACAGAATGGTGGGGGAAAGAACTGCTATTAACCAGTAGTTAAAAACGGCATGTCGCGAAAGAATCCTTAGGGATGTAGTGTAAATATACGCACCAGACCAACCTCCCTAAAGCAACCAACCAACCAACTTCCAAATATAATTGTTAACTCCGTATTACTCTACCTTAAATTAAAACCTCCAAATTACCTTGCAATTGGTAACTTGTAATATTGGACAGTATGTTTATTTCTTACATTATAATAAAGTAGTATTTGGGTTATACCGCAAAATACAACTTAAATGTCAGAGGGCTGATTTTTAGGAAAACCTAAGCCAATAAATATAAGTAATAAAAGTCTTAAGATTTTTAATTTGACATGTCATAAATAAATTTAATTAACTATTTGTTTTAAACGAGTGTAAACTGTCGATTAAATAGAACAGCATTGGGTATATAAATGCGTTAAATACATATGTGCTTGGTAGTATTAGTTGAAATTTAAAAAATGCTATAATGGGTGCCTATTAGACTTTCTCTGACCTTTAAGTTTACTTAAAATAAGGTAAATACACCATAGCGTTAAATTTGGAAACCAATAAGTAAGGCTGTATAATGAACACTATAATAATCTAAAGTATGACTCACGAGGCTTTTTATTATTGTCATAGCGGTTGTAGGATTTTCAATTTTTTGTGAAAAAGTGAGAAATGGGACCACCCAATTAGTCTGGGAGGCCACCGCAAAAAAAACAAGCCAATAAGAGATACGCATAAAACTTTTTTTTCTATTAATTACTATGATCTATAGTCAATTCAAAGCCGCACTGATGCCTCAGCTCAGCAGGTTCAATTTTTTTTTACCTTCAAAAAAATTGTAAAAAATCGTTTTTTTTAGCATAACTTGAAAAATATTGATTTAAGGAAAAAAAGGTATATAATTAAAATTAATGGCCTAATAAAACTACGTAATTTTTTTTATTTAAAATTTTTTTGTAGCCCTTTTATTTTTTGAGATATTAATAATTTACATTTAAAATAAAAACGCAAATATCTCAAAGACTAAAAGAGTTGCAAAAAAATGTATTAAACAAAAATATGCTTTTTTAGTAAGCTTTATGGTTAATACAACCACATTTTTAAAAAATAAGTAATAAAGGAGATATACAAAGCATAAAAGTGATTTTGGCTATTAAAATTTTTATGCTTTTTGGTACAAGTAAGTATACCAGCTCCGATTCATTTAAAAATTAATTTAAAATGATTTATTCATTGACGACACAAACTAATACACATGTGCCTCGAGGCAATGGTGGCACGGATACTTTATTTTAACTTTTTTGATCCAATAACTGTACCATTACGATCCATTGAATCTTAAATAATAAAATTTAAACTTTATTTTATTGAAATAAAAATAATAAAGTGCCTTCTCTATGTGGGTGTTGTACACCTTTTGGCGGGACGCTAACATTTCTCGATCTTCTATGCTACTATGTACAGCACATCGTTGAAATATTTCTATTATTGATTTAAATAATAATATTAATAATTTATAAAGACAGTTACTCGTTCAGAATGATTTTGTAAAAATTTTAATCATATTTTGATCATGAAAAAAATGTTTTTATAGTTTTTTTTTCAGTTAAATTAATGTTTAAACTTTAGTTGGATTGTATTTTAAACTAATAGATAAATAGGTAAATACAAAAATTTAAATAGAAATGGCTTTAAGCCTAGAAGAAGTGGATAGCTTAATAAGAGAAATGTTTAAAAGTTTAATGCTTAATAAACTATAAAAAAAAATGATGTTAAAAATATAAGTACAATTTTCTCAAGATTATTCTAAACAAGTAACTGTCTTTATAAATTATTAATATTATTATTTAATCAATGAGAAATGTTAAGCGTCCTGCCAGGTATATAACACCCAGATATAAAAGGCACTTATTATGATTTTTTTTTAATAAAATAAAGTTTAAATTTTATTTAAGTTTAAGTTCATGGACCGGAATTAATTATTAAAAAAAATAAATTAGGGTACCCATTTCTCAGGCACATGTGTATTATTTGTTTATTAATAATAAATTTAAATTTTTTAGATGGATCAGAGCGGGTATACTTACTTGTACCAAAAAAATATTGTTAGCGAAATTTTTAATGGCCAAAATTACTTTTTTGCTTATATCTCCTTTATTACTTATCTATTAAAAATGTGTATATTAGCTTTTTCATAGAGCTTACTAAAAACCATATTTTTTTTATACATTTTTGTTACTTTTTAAGTTTTTAAGATATTTGCATTTTTAGTTTAAATTAAAATTATTATTAATATCTCAAAAACTAAAAGGGCTACAAAAAATTTTAATAAAAAAATAACGTACTTTTATTAGTCCATTAATTTTAATCATATACCTTTTTTTACCTTAAATTAACAGTTTTCGAGTTATACTAAAATAAAACGATTTTTAACGTTTTTTTTTAGGGTAAAAAAATAATTTAAATCCACTGACCAGCTTTGAATTGACTATAGTTCATAGTAATATAAAAAAAAGTGTTATGCGTATCTCTTATTGGCTTGGTTTTTTGCGGTGGCCTCCCGGACTAAATTATATACCAGATGCTGTTGGCCCCAAGGGAAACATTTTGGTAATACATTTTTTTATTTTGGTATTTGTGAACAATAGATTGATTTTTTTGGTAGCCCCTCCCATGAAAAAATCAGACTTTTAAAAGCAAATCCTCTAATTGTATTTTTTTTCCGTAAATTTTATAAAATTGTATCATCGAATCCTTAATTTGGCCAACATATCTATGTTTATTCAAAAACCATAGCCAGAAAAAAATGTATACTTGACAATATTTTTCGCAAGTAATTAAAGTGACTTTGAGTTCAAAAAAATGAAATGAAATTTTTTGCAATTATTTTTATTTATAATTTAAGTACATAAAAAAATTCATGAATAAATGGCTGATAAAGGTTCTGTTTTGATGCATAATCCTTTTTTCATCAATACAGACAGGTGAGATATCTTTCCTTTTCTCTAAGTTCAATGAACGAAAAAAAAAATGAGAAAGGGGTGGGATTTCATACCTGTTTACTCAGTATACCTTGCTCTGTAGGTGAAACCTAAATATGAAATAAAAAAAATGCTCATTTTAATGTCTGATGCGTAAATGTAAATGTAAATTCTGAAATACCCCTAAATATTATGGCCCTGTTTTAAAGCGTTTAGAGTAAAAATGTGCAGTTTTCAGAATTTTTTCCTAAAACCTACTTACATACCTTTCAAGTTTCTAACCCCTCGAGAAGTGCCAAATAATTTTAATAAAGGAATGATTCAGTCAGTCAGTCAATTAGTAGTAAAATGAAAAATTTTTAAAATTGAATATCTCAAAGATCACTTGACATAACTTTCCCATTTTTTTTTACAGAAAATAAGAGTACTTCTGTGAATTTACTAATACCAAATGTATTAATTTTATGTGAAAGAAGACCTCAGTTACAGGGGAAAGAGGAAATAGGCTAAAATATTTGGTGTAAAATACACACATTTCTGCGGTAGGTTAGAATATGGATTGGCGCACTACCGTGCGCCTGGATATTTGACAAAGGCAAGGTTTTAATTCTGACAGATCATATTAGTCATGGGCATAAGTTACAGGAGGTTTTGGGGGTCAAATGTTAAAACTGCATACTAAAAGAACGGAAGACAAACGTCATTTTCGACAAATGTAACTTAAACAGATGTTATTTTTGACAAATATCGTTTTGACACATTACTTTTATATACCTACAATGTGTCCCAGAATATGAATGAAATCTCTTGGTATCTGATAGAAAACCTAAAAATATTAAGACAAGTTTCCATAAACTTTTTTCCTACGACCCTCCCCTACGGAGATACAGATACATAACGACGCCCCTGGAAATTGTTTTATTTTTTAATAACTTTTAAAATACTGGGCGAAATTTAATTGTTTTTTTTAATGAAGTTTACTAGATAAGTCTTCTTAAAATGAACATATTAGGCTTATTTAGTTTGCCAGAGACGGACTAGCTCTAAAACAATAATAGCAATTTTTTTAACACCCTGTATGATAAAGGCTTAAGAATATTATTTTTGAATAGCTTTTACCTTAAACAAAAAAAAAGGTATTTTTGATTGACATCGCTAAAATCAACTGTTTACGAGAAATAAAATATTATGATTGGTAAAGTTTTTTACATTATACACGGCGGTTAAAAAAAATAAAGTGATCAACTTTACTTAGAAATGATTGGGGATTTCAAAAATAATTTTTATTTTAAAAGAAATCAGTGGCTTACCATCAATGTCTGCAAAAATAGGCAGGTCAAATTCCGTACGAACACTGATGGAAATAAAAAAAATATGGTACACTAAAATCTTCTATACATGTATGTATGCCAAATTACATTAAAATATCTAAAGTGGTTTTACAGATATTATTAATAAATGTTTTTTTGAAAATTTTACCACTCTGTATCTTAAAAATTTAGACGTTTAGGACATACATTGACAGGGACATATGAAGTTTTTTTTTTGGACCCAAAAATTGCCTTCTTAAATATTGACATTCAGTTAGAAACAACCCTGTATACTGTAAAAACTTTACCAATCATATTTTATTTCTCGTAAACAGTTGATTTTATCGATGTCAATCAAGAATACCTCTTTTTTAGTTTAAGGTTATTAAAAAATAATATTGTTAAGCCTTTATTATGCAGGGTGCTAAAAAAATTGCTATTATTGTGTCAGAGCTAGTTCGTCCCTGGCAAACTTAATAAGTCAAATATGATTTAATGGGTTCATTTTAAGAAGATTTATTTAGTAACCTTTATTTTAAAAATATATTAAATTACGCCTAGTATTTTAAAAGTTATTTAAAAAAAGACGGTTTCCAGAAGCGTCCGTTATATACCCGTATCTCAGTAGGGGAGGGTCGTAGGAAAAAAGTTTATGAGAACTTGTTATAATATTGTTGAGTTTTTTTTATTAGAATCCGGTAGATTGTCTACATATTCTGGGACAACCTGTATATTTTATTCTTTATGACATATACTACTTGGCCGATGTCATTTTTGAAAAAAAATATTTTAACAATTGTAAAATTTAACAAATGTGTTGCTGAGAAGTGTGTACTATTGTCATGTCAATTTTTTAGCGACCTGGTACTTATTTTTTTTGGTACTTACGATAGTAATGATTAGGAAAACTTACCAGTTTTACAGCATTTTTTAGGTAGTTTCATGGTAATATAGGTTTTTTTCGCGGTAGTCTCAGTCAACGCACTATTTCTTCGACTTGCATTGGCTTTTAAATACCACTTTAATCCTGCCATTTTTCTGGATTATTAATTGAAAAAGAAACGCAAAATTCCTGACATTAAATACAACAAAGATCGGATTGTCTAAGATTTTCTTGAATAAGATAAGCAGATATATATAATCACTTGAATTGCTAATACAGGCATACTTTATAGAGAATTTTAAGGTCAAATCTAAAGAACATTTATGTTTTTTTATCATTTCACAAGAGCCGAACCCTACAAAATACATTAATATACGTAGCGATTCAATAAAACTGTTTTTTTTTTCGTTAAGTAATGGAAAAATATTTTTAAACTTATATACAATATACTTTTTAAATGAATCCAATGGTTAATTAATTTATTATTTAAATAAAATCAAAATAGGCTTTATTGTTAAAGAAAAAATTCTTGTTAACAAAGCTAGAAAAAAAGTATGTATAAACATTGGTAATAAAGGTAAAAAATAAAAAAGAAAAAAACAAACTACATCTTTAAAATACAATACTACAAACACAATAGTAATGTCAATTAATAAAAAACAATAGATATATTACATAAACTTTAAATGAGAACCTAACATACCAATCAAAACAGTCAAAATTCAAACACAGTTATGTGTCCAGTATTCCTCGACAGTATAAAAGGCTTGAGAGATCAAAAAGGCTTTAAACCTATTTTTAAAAACTTTGTACTATTGTATCTGTCAAATGTTAAATGCTAAAACATTAAACATCTTCTTGCTGTCATAATATATGATTTTTTTTTGTTAAAGCTGTTAAAGAAATTGGCAAATTAATATCAAATTTATTGCGCGTATTGATCAATGAAGTGGCATGAATCTGTTTCGAATATTTTTTGTGCATTAGACAAACAGATTCTAAAATAAAGAAGCTTGCCATAGTAAGAATTGATTCAGACTTAAAAGGAGGTCTGCATGAGTATCGGGATTTAAGACTATATAGATACCTAATTGGGCATTTCTGCAAGATAAAAACATTAGTAAATGAATTAACTGAACATGATCCCCAGAAACAAATTTCATATCTTAAATAAGCTTCACTGACAGCAAAATAAACATTTCTGGCCATTGAAACACTCAGTTCCCTCCTGACAGTTCTAATCGCAAAACAGCCTAAAGACAATTTTGTTCATAAGTTATTATTGAAGCTGTTAAACCTTAACTTATTTTCTACATACAACCCCAAGAATCCGTTTTCATTTAGGTTATTTATGAAAATGACCCCTTTCCATACATAGAGTTTCATTTAAATTACAATTTTAATTATGTTGGCACTCATCATCTCATTTAAAATAGTCAAATTCTTATTATGCCACAATATCATCATGTCATCAGCAAAGGACGTGCATCGGCCATACTTAATAGATGTGTGCAGATCATTAACATATATTAAAAATAATAGTGGTCCCAGTATGAAGCCCCGTGGCACACCTGCTGTAAAAACAAATAACAAAAAACGCTTTGACATCGACTTAAAAGATATGATCTAAACCAGTTTAAGATCGCTTTCCTAAACCCAAAGATATTCAGCTTATTCGTATTCTATAAGAAACGCGGTCAAATGTCTTAGTCAAGTCAAAGAACACCGTCGAAGCAACCTATCCGTCATTAAAGCTCACATACAACTTCTCAAGGAAATAGAACATTGCGTCCCCAGTATTCTTTAAAGAAAAAAGAAAGAAAATTAATCATTCTTGTCTTAATCAATGTTTTGACAATCTTGGCCAATGTGGGTAGCAAAGAAATTGACCTACAGTCAGAAAGCAAGTCCCTTTTACCTCCCTTAAATAGGGGAATGACAGTTGCAAACTTTAGAAGGGAAGAAAACCAACCACTTTCCACAGACTTGTTTATAGCCTTTGCAAGAGCATTTAAAGCAGAATATGGGAATATGGGACTGTGAAAAACTTGATGGACATTTCATCCCAACCTGAAGCTTTTTTATTCCTTATATCACAAATGGTAGTTTTAAGCTCGTCTGAAATAGATGGGGCACAGTAAAAGATCATAGGAACAGATATGTGACTAAGATATGACAGTGGGTCAGTATAATGATTCGTTTTATGTTTAAAACATAAAACACTATTAGATTTTAAATACAAAAAAAAATATAAACAACGTCGATCTGGCACAGTTGCTATCATTTTAAAAGATAATCGCTAGTGCCTGTCTTTTTTCAAGGATGAAACATTTGGTGAATATTTTTAATTCTGTCACTCTTACCCCCTATAAGGGGCAAGCTTTACTCCTAAAATGTTAAATGGGATACCCCTCATCCCAGTTCTCTTATTAACGACTCCTATTTAAATTTTGGACCAGTAGTTCTTAAAAAAGTGCATTATAAAAATAGTCCTATCTTGGAGAGGAATAAATTTCAGTTTCTCATTTTCAATGCATTTTCCATTTTGTGTTTAATTTAGAGGTGAAGGTTTCCCCTCCTAGGAGGTTGAAGTAGCAAAATTAAAAATATTCATAAAATGTTTTCTTCTCAAAAAAAAAAAAAATGACGAATTCAAGCGATCCTTTTTTAAATGACAGCAACTGTGTCAAATCAACGTTATTTTTTTTCAATGACTTAGTCTTTCTTTTATTTTGCATTTTTTTAGAATACAGAGTTCCACAACTAAAAAAAATGTCAACATGCATTTGGTGATAATTTTAATAATAACAGAATAACGGGAAAAGCTTCTGGTATTTTTTTAGGAAATACTTCTTTATAAATGCAAAATAAAAGAAAGGGCTTCTTGGGTAATTTAAATATCGTTCAACCAAAAGTTCGACTTCGGCCACATTCGACCAAACATTCGGCTTCGGTCAAAAAAAACCAAAGATTTGGTCAAAGCAAGAGGAAAACTGGGTAGAATCGGCCGATGTGACACGTTTTTACTCATTTTTTTTTATATCAGGTCATGATTCTTTCTTGCACGTTTGGCGAGTAATCCAAAAAATATTTTGTAATAAAATATAAAATACGCTTATTTTTTTCATTTCTAAAAATAATAATGATTAACACTTTATACGATTACCGGCTTTTCTAATAGTTCATTAATTGTAATAAATCTTGTAAATATACATATAATCTGGTTTAAAAAACAATTTAGCTCTTGAGCTGGTAATGATATTTAGGTCACCATAATAAAGAAATGCTTGCCTTGAACATTATAAAATATTTGATCTTGAGATAACTCTGTATAAATATGGATAAGATGCGCTTTTACAGTCTTGGAAAATAAATACAAATATAAATACTATTAACATAACAAAATAACTTTAAATACCCAGAATGACTTTTCATCTAAATATTTAAAAAATATTGCAATTTAAATCTTTTCTTATTCTTTAATATTCTATACATAGGAAGAAAAAAATCACTTTTTTAGATTTTTATTTTTAAGACTACGTTTGTCTGTCTGTCTATACAATGCGGTTTTTTAAAGTTCTTCTTCCTCCCTTAACTTTTGAACGGGACAAAGTATCGAGGTCTGGTAAAATTTAGGTAAAACGGTATCACCTAAACTACTTTTTGGCATAAAAATTACTGTGCCCACGTGACCTAGTGCCTGGAGGGCACTATCAGCTTTTTTAAAACGGAGAGGCGGCTATAAAGTACCTCGTTTTGAAGGCTTTTTGATTCTTTACCCAACACCGCTTTGTTTCTGAAAATTAGCCCAGCCGTTGCAAACCTACAAGCATTTTAAATGTAGCTTAAATATTTTACAAGCAAATGATCAAAAATAACTATTCATTGCAACAAAACTTTATTGACTTTGTAACTATTTTAACAATTGCTTAAAATGTTTACTGTTCACTTTTTGACAAAAAAAAGTCTGATTTGAAATTCATTTTTAACATTATTAATTTCGTAATTAAAGTACCCTCATAAAAAAGTCAAGGGGTGTGATATAAAGTGACCTAGCCGGCCATTATAAGGAGCCACGTCTGCATATCCAACGTCCCGGATAATTTTTTAATTTAAATTTTAATCCATAAATATTTAACCTATGAGATGATTACCCAAAATACCCGCCCATACGTTAACCTTTTTTGGAGTTTAAGTAGGACCCTCTTGAATCACGTGAGGATTTCTGTCTGACCAATAACGCACATTTTGCCTATTCACTGCTTCATAAAAAAACGTACTTTTATCACTGAAACAAATGGAGTTAACGTAAAGTTGGATTCCGGTTTACGCGTTTAGACATGACCATACAAAACTGCAGTTTTCTGTCAGGGTCGTCTTCCGTTATTTGGTGCAACATTAATAATTTTAATAGGTAAAATTTTTATTTTTTTATATATTTTCTCACAGTGGTCTTAAATACCTTCTAATCTGAATGTTCAGAGGGTGGTAATAGACCACTGCACCTGGTCCTCAGTAGGTCCTTTGTGCTTCCTCTTGTAGGCGGGAGAGTTACTGCGTCGTCCAACCTATTGATTTCAAATAGTTGACGACGTCTTTATGTGCAATCCAGCACATACTGTTCATACCCAGCATGGAGTTCGGTTCAAATGTGAGGGCGGGACAATCACAAAGAGTGTGTTCCACGGTCTCATTTTCTTATTCACAGCCTCTACATAATTCTGTGTCCATTAGACCTATTTCAAATAGGTGTCCTCGTTGCCCGCAGTGGCCTGTTAGAACGCCCGTTATGTTTGGAGGTTCCTTCTGGACATCATAAGGTTTTTTTTCGCTATTGACTTGACTGGATAGCTCAGCATTATTTTTGCGAAGTTGCAGTTCGTAGTATCAGCCCATCTTCCTTTAAAAAGTCGATGGGAGTATCCTTTAATGATGTCTTTAATCGCTGTTGTTGTCAATCCAGTGGTGGGGACGGGACCAACTAGATTCCGTCCCGCAGCCGTCCCTGGCCAGCGAGTCAGCGGTACCTTATAATATAATCCGCGGCTACTGTTTTTGTTGCTTGATGCGGATTATTAACAACTGATACCAGAATTTGTATTTGTTTTTCTTCTGAAGTAGGTTTTCTTTAAAATCCCTTTTCCCTCGTTACGCAACCAGTCCTTAAAAATTGACTGACCAATTACCTCAAGAAAAAGTTCAGGTTCAGTTGCAACTAATTATTTATTATTTATTTGTAAAATATTGGAATTAAATTTAAAACGGTGGTAAGTTTGAAATAACTTGTCCGATTTTCATTTTAAAAAAATGAATAGTGTCTTTTTTTCACTAGGTCACGTGACTCCAGTAATTTTAAGCCAAAAAGTAGTTTCAGTATTACCCTTTTACCTAAATTTTGCTCGACCTCGATATCTTTTCCCCTTAAAAAGTTAACCTCTTGGCTTTTTAATCAGATAAATTCTACGTATTATGCTTAGAATCTCAAAATATTTGTTGGTTTGTCCTCATAAAAAATGCGTTGCGCAACGGAAAAATGACATGCTTGCTATATTATTTTGATAACTACCAAATAAAAACAATTGCAGTAACTTGGATATTATGCACGCCTTTGAAATTACCTCCAGAGCCATTCGGTTGGTTCTAAGGATAAAACTCCGAGTCATTTTTAAACACCGCTCGTATCTAGTACTAGTTACAAATTATTTAAAAAAATAATAATCAATCTTATTAAAAGTTATTACTATTACCGGCTCTTTAAGTTTAATTAAACAAAGCCATGAAATAAAATTTCATTCACCTTGTTCTAGCGTACAATACGGTGCCTTGGTGTCTAGCAAGTGTCGCCGGACCGGTCAGATCTGAACCCATTCGATTTAATTATTCAAATCCGATAAACTCGCCGGTGGTCAAATACAAAATGTGTGCCACGTTAAGAATTGCGCAACGAAACGCACTCTGAGCGCCACATGGGGTCTGTGGTTTTTAAATGTTGCGGATATAACTGTTAATAATTTACAGTGGTATCGGCGATATAATCTAGTCTTGTACAGTAATAAAAACACACCGTAAGTTGCAGCAATAATCTATCAATTTAAATTAAATACTGATTTTAAGAAGTGCTTCGTTGATAAAGAAAGAATGATTTAGCTTTTTTTTTTCAATGAAATTTAGCTGATTCATGAAATCGGTAAAGAATACGTATATTTTTGCTGTCTTTTGGCTCTTATTTACTTATCTTTAAAGCAATGCCTAAGTAAGAATTACTAGCTATAAACACATTATATCCATAGCCACAGCAGCTTTAAATGTAAAAAGCTCAGATTTCCCTTTTCAGATAAATAGTTATTTTCCTAATAAGTGCGCAAAGTGATACTTTTCCGCATGCCAAAGCAGTTAGACGAACGACGCGAAGCGGAGTTCGGATAAGCTTTAAGTGCGGAAAAGTCACTTTGCGCAAGTATTAGAAACAATACTTTTTCTACTTGCGAATACTTTTTCTACGAGCGTTTTATTAAAGAAAATGATTATTAGAAATATACGAATATTTCAGTAAAAATTGAAAATCCAAAGTAAATAATTAAATTTTTATTTTAACTGATTATACAAAAAAACTATTATTAATTATTATTAACAATATTAATGTTAAAAGTACAATTAGTTGCATGTTAAAGGTTTATGGCCGATTTCAAATAATTTCTTAGGAACGTCGATGATGGTTCGCGGCTCGATGTTAAGACGAAATCTTGTGTTTTAGCTGATTGAACAGCGTCTGTGGAATAGGACATTTCATCTGGCTTCTTGAGAGTTTTTGGCTTGTTACAGTTTAATTTTTTTTTACTTAACCCCTTTTTGTAGCCTTTTGATTCTTCAATGTATCCCTTGGCTACCGTTGTCGATTTCCAACCGCCTAACCGCTTTATATCTATGAGTCCTTTTCCGGAATTTGCAAGTAACGTTGCAGAAGATCGCCGAAAGCTGTGGCCGGTATATAGCTCTGGATTCGGCAACTTTAAAAATGCTGCTATCTCAGAAGGCAACTTCCCAAATGTATTGATCCCAACTCATTGTTGTGTGCAAATTCCCCTTTTGAAATATACGAAAAACCGTTGATGTGTTGTCGGTGGCCGTAATGCTGTATACTTCCGATATAAGAACAAATACTTTTCGTAGTTGATCTCTTCAGACAGGACGAAAGTACGTGAGGTATAGTTTTTTGCGTCTGGAATCTTCACAACAATTAGGTTGCCTTTGTCCTCGATGTCGGATGTTTTCATTTTTGCGAGTTCTTCTCGTCTGCAGGCGCAGCAAGTCCGAAAATGGTCGCAATTTTTATCAAAAAATATATTTCATCAGGTGCTTCATTAATAAATGTTGATATTTCTTCTTTTGAAAAAATCCTTGACTTTTTTGGCCGAGGGCCTACATTTTGTTTCTTAATGAATGCTGCTAACATATAAAACTTGCCGATATCTACATTTTTCTTGATCTTTAAAACACTTTTTAGCATGGAGTATTTCGACCATAAAGTATTTGGACTAAATTCCTTGCTTAATTTAAGAAAATAGGCTGAAAGTACCTCCTCTCTCAAACTTCTAACGCCTTTTTCTTCACACCATGTTTCAAATGAATTATACTGTTTCTCGTACTTTTCTTTTGATTTTGCCGACAGGAGCTCTAAGTTGGCCAAACTTGCGGCTTTTAAAACATCGTCTGGCAATTCTTCCTTCTTTCTTAGAAACTTATTTTAAACCTTTTACCGAATTTTCTGATGCTTTCGTGACATTAGCAAATGTTTGTACTTGGTTGCTGCAGCAACAAGAAAAATTATTTGATTTTTTATTGTTTAGCATGGTGTCTATGAAATACATGGTGCATGGAAAAATATTAAAATGATAATAAAGAAAATTGATATGTGATGTTTACTAAGCGCCAAATGTATCTAAAATTCAATAAAGCACAACAAAAGAATATGTAGATCCCTTTTTTTAAATTTTTATTCATCCAGAATCCAATTTTATTTTATCCAGAAGTTATTAATACATTAAAAAATCGACCACAAATACGGCAAATATGCAGAACGAAAATGCGTGCGCAAAGAGTTCCCGTGCGCAAAGTTAAACTTTGTACACTTATTTGCGTGCGCAAAGTAAGTACTTTGGGCACGCAAGTAGAAAAAAGTATTTCTCTTCTTCTAATCTGTATACTCTGTATGTATTCTAAATCTAAATTAGACCCTCTCTGGAATATTGTTCTCATGTCTGGGGAATGGCTTTTCACACAACTCTTAATATTTCCAAGTTTATTTAAAGACTATATCACTATGACAGAAATAAAACTTCTCCTTAAGCAGCTTTCATAGATATAGAACAATACGAAGGGCCACTCTTAAGCATCCATTTACAGTCCATCTGGAGAGGAATCGAGCCTTTCTATGATTAAGTCTCGTGGTAATAGGCCACCTCTAGACATCCACGGTACTACGAAGACATTAAGACTTCGTGAACAACTCTCAATTTAATAAAAAAAATAATATCTTTACAGCCCAATTAGAGTGGATATAAAAGACTTTATGCGAGACACTAGGAGACCCAAAGTAATTATGACAAGGTATTTTTAGGTATTAATATTTACTAAGGCTATAAACGTTGCTATAAATAACTTAAACTACCAAATCTAATAAAAAATATAATAAATAAATAAAAAGATATAAGACGTATTTTGTATTTTGTTTAAGAGAATAGTTTTTATTAGCGTAGAAATTTTGTTTTTTTCTAAACTTAACTTCACAGACTTAACGATTGGTAATTAAGTATAAAATTAAACTTTTAAGGTCAAGAATTTACTGTGCACTTAGCCAGCGCTGATCATTGTACCGTGTATTGTACAGCGTTGGGGAAAAAATATTTTTAGTAAAAGTGGTCAAGAGAAACAGCTGGAAATTATTTTCAAGTTCCTAAAATGGCCGCTAGGGTCGTAACTGCAATCTTGAATGTAAAAAAGTGATGTTACTGTGAATTTTGCTACATTAACCTAACAAAAAAATACCCGATTTATAAAGTCGAGGATAATTTGAACCTTTTTTCTTTGACAATTTTTGCTGTATCTCTAAAAACAAAGTGGTGGGGGGTATTTAAAGGATTTCGTAACAAACACTGTGTATCTTCGAAACGGCTTAGCCGATTTTAACAAACTTGGGCTAGTTAAAAAGAGCTATTCTTGGGCTATAAACGTTACATTATTTAAAGTTTTGTTAGTTTCACATGCGCCGCTAGAGGGCTTTTTCTCAAAATTCCGACAGAAATGGTTAATTTTCTCCAAAAAATTAAATGCATTGGTATGATTTTTTTCATAAAAAAGTAGCTTAATGATGCTTAAATAAGCTCACGAAAACCGTATCTTGATATCTTGTTCCTAACCTAAAATTTAGGCCAAAGAAAATTTTATACGTCAATATCTCAAAAACTATAAAAGCTATAAGAAACTTTATATAACATTAATTATGTATTTTTACGGAGCCTTTAATTTATGTTATATAATCTTTTCGTATAAAAGCAATACTTTACGAGTTATAATCAAAAAATCGAATGCCAGAGGTATACCTTAAAACAAATCCTCAGGATCCGAAAAGATTATATAACCTAAATTAAGGGTTCCGTAAAAATACATAATTTATGTTCTATAAAATTTCTTGTAGCTTTTATAGTTTTTGAGATATTGACGTATAAAATTTTCTTTGGCCTAAATTTTAGGTAAGGAACAAGATATCAAGATATGGTTTTCGCGAGCTTGTTTAATATTTAGCTACTTTTCTATGAAAAAAAATCATACCAATGCATTTAATTTTTTTGAGAAAATTAACCATTTCTATCGCAATTTCGAAAAAAAGCCCTCTAGCGGCGACATGTGAAACTAACAAAACTTTAAATAAAATAACATTCCTAGCCCGAGAATAGCTCTTTTTAACTAGCCCAAGTTTGTTAAAATCGGCTTAGCCGTTTCGAAGATACGGGGTGTTTTTTACGGAAATCTTTAAATACCCCCCACCACTTATTTTAGAAATACAGCAAAAATTGTCAAACAAAAAAGGTTTAAATTATCCTCGACTATTAAAATCAGGTATTTTTTTGTTAGGTTAATATGGCAAAATTCACAGAAATATCACTTTTTTAGGTTCAAGATTGCAGTTACGCCCCCTAGCGGCCATTTCAGAAACTTGAAAATAATTTCCAGCTATTTCTCTTGACCACTTTTACAACAAATATTTTTTCCCCAATGCTGTGCGATAAACATTTTCCGAGATACCCGTCGGCGTCCTTTCTTATTTGGACACCCGGTACACAGATCCCATTAAGAAGGGGATAGCCTCTAGGGTATCAGTCCCTTGTCCACTCCGGTACTATCCGCCAAATACAGCATTCATCGTAAGTCCCGTTCTAACAAGTTCAGAGATCCTGATCAATCCTGTAGATTTTCAACATGACCTCCCTTGTACTCTTTAAACCCCTACAATCTGGATACTCGTAGATACCGCTTAGTATATCAGCGCCTAGATACCAAGCTTATACCAGTTTTCTGTTGAGTCCTTTACAGGCTCAATAATCTGACCACAAGGACTCGTGAAGGCTTTTTAAACATTGTGATGGTATGCATTGTTGTTGTTTCCGATCATCAAGTCCTTCCTTCTTCCTAGTCCAATCTTTGGCCCACCGAACATACTTGGGGCGTGGATACTGTTAAGCTTGGGGTATTGCTACCTTCTACCGCCAGTTAAGCTGCTGCCTGAACTGGATGTACACTTCGTGAAGTAAAAGCAGATAGTGAAATAGTATTTAATTTTACTATCTAGACAATTTTTATGTTCAGTTCATAAAATGGATACGTTATTTTTCCACTTAGAGAAACGAGACTATATTACACTATTTGGACACAAAAATCATCCAGTTCCTGTACTGTATATTTGGCATTTGTCCACTTAGTGAAACAATCAGTCGTCGGTATTTTAAATGGTATGAACATTATATTAAACTACTAAAGCAAAAGTGTTTAATATCAAAGATAATTTTTATACGCTTCTTGATCAACATTACACGGAAAAACTAACCACAACTAACCAAAAATGTTGGGTTATTGCATTGTATTACAGTAAATAGTGAAAGGAACTGGATGATTTTTGTGTCCAGATGCTGTAATACCGTCTCGTTTCACCAAGTGTGAAAATGGTACATCCATTTCATAAACTGGACAGATGGTTAAATAAAATATTAGTACACTATCTGGTTCTACTTCAGAAACTGGACATTCAGTTCATTAAAATGGACAATTACCCCATGTGAGTGCGACATGTTTGTCTCTGCAATGCTTGTCCAAAATTTATTTTGCACAAACGCTGATGGCATATACCTTTATTTAAGCTACTGATGGATGATTTCTTAAGGCGAAGTCTAACTCTTTTCTTGGATTGTCACTTGAGACTTTCGGTTCAGTCCCACTCCTATTTTTAGACCCATCTGTTAAGTTAGATTTTTTATAACCAACTGTCAGATATAAAACTGAAAATAGAACCAAGCCCACACTTTCATATTCCCATGGTATTCCTTAAGGTACTAAATAATTATTGACCAATGATAAAGACAAATTGAATCCATTAAAAACACCTAATCTATAATAATTGAGGTTAAAAAAATTGGCAGATAAACTTGTAAGTTTAAATTGAAATATATAAACTATCTACAATAAATCAGCAAGTTCCATTCAAACGTCAATCGCCGGTCACAAAGATAAAATACGACACGTTTTTTGCATAAACGATTGCCCTACATTGACTTTACATTTACATCTATTGTGTGGTGACAAATATGCAACACCTTATAAACAAATTCTTTGAAGTTTAATGAATTTGAATTTATGGAGTATCCCAATTCGATAAAAATCATTTAACGCTCGTAATTCCATTTTAAAATTTTACATTTTAAAAGATAAAGCAGAAACCCTGGGGATCCTTCCTGCATCAGGGTCTTACTGATTAATACAGTAGCCTGAAGAAAACTACACAGGTCCAAAAAAAAAAGTGGTGTGTGCTGAGTCTTTTTTCCGCTGAACACAAATCTAAAGTCAAAATTGGAGTCAAATAGCAAAAAATCGAGAAAAAGCGTGATTTCAGATATTACCTTTTTTTAATTTTAAACGTCAATATCTCAAAAACTATTAAAGATACATGAAGCTTTATGTATCATAAGTTATGTATTTTAACAAGACCTTTATTTTAAGTTATATAACCTTTTTGCCTAAATGCAATAGTTTTCGAGTTATAATCAAAAAACTGAATTCTCAAGATTTTTTAATGTATACCCCTGAAAATAATTTAAATTAAAATTGTAAGGTACACGATACGAGCTGTATCGTAATTGTCCTAAAATAGATAAAATATTTTAGGAAAATTAGATTATCTTCCACATTTAAAAAAGTAGATGTCTCCTTTATCAAATTTCAGCAAACATGGTTTATTTGTGTTACGAGGCTAACTGTCTTATTGTGTCTCCATTTCTTGCATTTTATTCAAATCTTTTTTTTTTCAAGTTCGATTTGTATTTTCAGGCTTAAAATTAATAACTTTGGATTTTCGGTATATCATCGGCTAAAATATGGCTGAACCATTATAGGACCTCATCGATCCAAAAGCGGGGAAAAGAAGAAAATTAGGATGTAAATTCGCTTTGGAAGATGCTCTCTGATAAAATGATTGCTTGCTATAATTTAAAAGTACCTTAAACCGTTATACAAAATGGTATAAATTAAAAAAAAATGGCTCAAAAACCAATCCAGGGGTTAAACAAGTGACGAAGATGATCCGTGGAAGGATATATTAATATCCTAATATTTTAAATATAATTTTTTAGGAAATAATAAAGCTGACAATATGAAAACTAAATCGAGGAGATGATATGACCAGAATTAATTGGGTAGTCTATATAGCACATTCATCAAAAACTAGGGAGACTGAAAATTCCGTATCCCAACGCTATGGCAACGGCGAGCAAAAAACTTTATTAAATGCCTGAAAAGTTTCTAGAGAATGGGACCACTTTTTATGACAAGACGCCATGAATTATAAAAAAGGTCTTAAAATATCACAATATTTATTTCAAAAATTCTTATAAATTTTATTCTAATTTTTATTTTATTTTTCTTTGAGGTTAATCTTGATAACGGTGGTAGACTTGCCACCAAAACGTAGATAAGTATTTTGATTTTGTTTTTGGTTTTTTATTGCTTTTTTTCTTTTCAAGCGATCTTTCAGTCCGTCGGGGTAAATAGGGCTAAGCACACTCGGTCGCTATACCCCAGCACCAGGACCGAAGTAATCCCATTCTCTAAAAATTTTCCAGGTGAGAAATCCCAACAAAAACATATTACGCGGATTCTGTCCAAAGAAAAAAATACCTGAGCATGTATTGTGCCAATGTGAGGCGCTATGCAAACTTAGGTTTGTGAGGCTTGGCGACGAAAAGCCAACATAGTTTATGGAGAAACCTGGGTCACGTTTATGAAACCTACCTAAAAGTACCAACCTGCTTTAAAAGAGCAAAAAAGAACCAAAATAAGTCAGTTATGGTTGCAGCGAAACAGGACCAATATTCCAACTTTATTTTAAAATTATATATCTCCCAAAGGGTGTTCCTAATTTAAAACTCTGTTTTCTTTTCCAGGCCAAGCTAGCCCATCTGCTTTTTTTCGCTAACTTACCGTTTTGGGCACCCGTCCTTATTTTAAATGCAGGAAACTAGAACTTGTTCCACCGGTAAAGAACTTATGAATTATCATGAATACTGATATTGTAGTTAGAAATTTTGCCAAATACTTACAAGTGATATGTTTGCTCTTAAAACACATTTTTAAAAATGTTAAATCAACCAATTTCATTCTCTAAATCAAGGAACTCATTATTTTTATAGGCTTAATCTAATATTAATTCAATATTTGCAAACAAGATTAAACGTTTAAACGTAATTTTCTATTGACAAAAGGTTATGTATTAGGAAATATGTCAGAGTCAACATTTTAAATGGATGCAACATAGATCCACAGTAAAACTTTATGATAAAAATTTACTATTTTAAATATTTGTTTGCTACTTTAGTACTAAAACTAAGATTAAAGTAAAATGTTGCTGATAATTATATATAATTTATTAGGGTAATAAATATTCCAACACATCTTTTTATTTATTAACATAATTATTGTTAAAAAAAAATGGTTAGCCTCGATGGTAAGTAATGCGCAACTGTTAATATGTTTTTTCTTATATAACTTTATTTTCCAATATCTCTATACTCCCTTCGGGAATGTTTACGGCTCTATAATGTATGGAGTTTTATTTCTTAACTTGACGTCGGTGTAAGTTCTTGCGCATGACTGTCATAATCCAGGAAATAAAGCTCAAAAAATGGCAAAACCTCGCAATTTTTTCATCCCGCATCGATTTGCATAAAAATTTGAAAATAGGCTTATCTTACCCTCTACTTCAAATTCCATATCATGCCTTAGGGCGCTGTGTGTTTTTAAGGGTGAAAACTACCCCTACTTGTCAAAACTTGGGTGATGGGTGAAATTTGGTTTAGGTTAGTTGAATAATGATTGTTTTATGCTTTGGAATACAATTTTAGGCTATTTTAACCCTTAAAAATCAACTCTTCTTAGAGCTTAAGTAAAAAACAAATGTTTACCCCAAAATATATCTACTTTATCATAGTGATTTAATTTTAGAATGCTTTTGCTTAAAATATGTACTAATTTCATTCTGCAACTTTTAACCCTTATAAATTAACCCCTATTATAGCTTATTTAAAAAAAGATTTACCACAAAAAAAATTAATAGCTTGACAGAGTTATTAATTAAAAATGTTACTGCCTGAAATATTACCAATTTCATTATTTTGCAAATTTTCAATCCTTAGAAAGCACCCCTTACAACATTGTGTTTCTTATAAACTAATTTATTAGATATAAATTTTAAAAAAAGTAAAATTATATACAAAGATGTATTTACACAAAAATACACTGCATATCTACATACATAGACAAAAATAAAATTTATACAAACACAGATAAAAAATAGGGTTTTAAAATGTCTTTATTGGTATACTCAACGTCGTGGTCGAAGTCAACCTCATCTTCTTCTACTACTGGTGCACTATTATTATAATTTATAATTCTCACTAGAGCACCCAAAACAAGTCGAATTGCAATATAATCCGACTTTTCTGCAGCCACATGAAACGCCGCACCGTTTTTTGCTTTGACCAAACATCATTTTGGGATGTTCTTCAGGTGCAGACGGTTTGTTTATTCAATTGAGATGCAATGAACCTTCCTTTAACAACCATCCATCTCCAATCTGTTGGTTGAATCTGGTTGAATGCTTTTATTTCCAAAAGTTTCGAACGTGTAGTGCACGAGGACTGTGAAGTATAAAGTCCGATTTAAAGTTGAAAAGGCCACCAGCGCCATCAGCATGCGTTGTTTTCTCTCACTTTAAAATTATTCCCATTCTCGTCGCTCTATTTCAGATTTAACAACGTATGGGCGGAGCGTAGAAAGAGAAAGGCTTAATCGCGGACTCTTTTGGTATGACGTTCCTGGCCTTTTCTTCTTTAAATCGGACTCTACAGGTTATGTACAGTGACGGAAATAAAATTTCGTATACTTATGTTAACATTTTATGTCAATTTTGAATATTTTGGTAAACTTGGCTTTTTACCTTTTTCTCACCTTAATTAATATTCAATAAAATACATGACTCCAAAATAAATATATAGTTTATTTTATTCAAATATTAAAGAAAAAACACTGGCTTAATATTTCAAAGCGGCACCATTTTTTTCCACTAATAAGTTTAAACGTGTGGGCATTGATGCAATCAGCATTTGTGCATGGTGAACATGGTAATTATTTCAGGTTTCTTCAATTTTATTCCACAAATCATCACTGTTTGTGGATGGAAATCATTGTTCTTGTTAATTTTCTTTACGATATATCCCCAAACGTTTTCGATTGGATTGATATCAGGGCTTCTTGAGGGCCAAGGTAACAATGAAATGTTATTTTCCAGTAGCCAGTCCGAAACTCTACTTGTTGTATGGACGGGGCAGTTGTCATGCTGGTATATAAAATTTTCTTGTTCAAATATATTGTTTACCGATGGCAACATAACATTTCGGAGTATGTGTATATAAGCTTGACTATTAAATCTTTCTCGAATACGGTGGCATATGCCTAGCCCTCTGAAAGACATATACCCCCATACATTAACAGAAAATCTTCCACTTGTTTTAACATGTTGGGTATATTTTTCTTCGTACCGTGTATTTTGCGGCCTATACACTCTAATCTGCCCGCTATAATAAGATTGAAAATCTTCTCATCGGTAAATACTACCCTTTCCCAAAAATCCATACCTTGCGGTAAATATTCCAGTGCAAACCCCATTCTTTGCTCTTTATTCATATCGGTCAAAAATGGCTTTTTAGCAGCTACACTGCTTCTCAATTCCGAATTTTTCCTAATACGATTTCTTGCCGTTCTTACTGTCCCAGGAAAATTAGTTTGGTTGTGTGCTTCTACAGCTGTCTGAAATGGATTGTTTCGCAAAAAATCTATCAGATCATTATCTTGATTTTCGTTTGAAATTTTTCTTCTACCACTTCCAGCCCTTCTCTCCAATGATCCTGTATTTTCCCATTTAGTTCTGAGGCTTTGAATAGTGCTTCTTGGTTTCCCAACTTGCTGAGCTATTCTTCCCAGAGAAACACCTTCTTCGAATAGAGTAATTACTCTTGCCTTCTCTAGTTCATTCATTTTCCAAAATTAAAAAAAGTAAAATAATATAATTTTGAAATGTGTGACAGATAACAATTTGTCAAATAAGGTATATTTCCAGGTGATCCAGGTACGCAAAAGCCAACATCACACTGGGAAAAATTAGGTGTACGAGATTTTAATTCCGTCACTGTACATTATTATGCTTCCAAAGTGGGCTATTTCAATTTTTCGAAAAAAATTGATTGGTTTAATGATAGAAAGTTTTTTCACAAATAATTTTGTCGGGTTTTTCAAAAGCTACAAGTCTTTAAACGACTATAACTTGACAAATTTTTATTGTACAGAAAATTTATGCTAAAAGCTACAATTCAATACTCTAGCATTTTTTTTCGTACCTACCTCCGGTATTTGTGGAGTTATTTTATAGAAAAGGGCCTTTTTACGATATTGCGTAAAATATTTTTTTACTTTAAGCTCCAATTTTTGTAAAATTAGGCATCTTAAATTGATCGAAATCCTAGGATGTATTGATAATACATATATAAAAAAAATCGTATTTTACTTATGTAATTAGGGAGTTGTTTCCACTAATTTGTTCGTAGAGAAAATTAGGGACCTGCCTTATTTTTATCATAACGCGCTCAATTTTCATGCTAGAGACTTTTTTTAAAAAAAAAGGTCTAATTATAAACTTTAAAAAAGAATTTCAATGTAGGATTGAAAGTTTCCTCGCTATTTGACTTTGAATATTTCAAATTTAACATTTGACGAACAACAGCTAACCATTTACAAGCCGTAGCTCGGTCCGTATTGGTTGTAAAGAAATTATTAATTTTTTTTTATTAGCTACAATTTTGCTTTCCACAGTTATTTTTGATAAAATGCATATTTTTTGGGTTATTTGCGAAAAACCCATTAAAACGTCAATTTTTTTGTTACTTTCAATCGCGAATAACTCGAAAAATATTAGTTTAACAAAAAAAATGTATTCAACGTTTTTTACTTAGAATTGCTTTTTCAACCAATTCTTGTAGTTAAAATGTAATTAAAAATTTCCAACCTAGAGATGGGGTGTCAACCACCGCCAGGATAGCGCCCCTTGGGCTATTTCCTACCTTCTGTGAAAATTTTAGGTAAATCCATATAGGACAAAAAAATTGCGAGGCTTGCTGAATTATATCCCAATAATAAAGTGATTTACATGTAAATACATGGTATTAAAATTTCCAAAAAAAGAATTTATTTATTTTTTCCGAAACGATCTGGGATATTTCAGTGATAATGAATATAAAGTGACATTTAATAAAAGTGCCTATTTGGCCAAATAAATATATAAATTTTACTTTTTACAGTGACGTGCCAACGAGCATTGTCGTTGAAGGCAAAAATGGTATGCCAATGATTTTTTCGAATTAAAAATTGATTTCAAATTTCTCGTAAGTTATTTTTATCATCAATACAAAAGTATATGTATTTATGTGCAGGTTTTCTGTAAATTTTGGTTTCAAAACTATTTAGATATTTTTTTTATAAAAATACAGAACATCTCTGACAAATTTTTAACACTCTGTAGAACCTATAGAGAGTTTATGACATAATAATTGCTGGTGGCATGAAAATAATATTAAAGTAATAAAAACTGAATGATGGCATAGGTCATTAATTTAATTCTTCAATGAAAGCAACAAAAAGTTATTGTTGTGCCATTTTAGTCATTTTATGATCTTATTGACCGCACCTTCATATAACCAATATAAGTTTTTTGTCTACTAGTTCTATTGGTAATGGTTGGTAGTTGCAAAACTAAAGTAAAACGTAACTAATATTCTTAAATGTTTAAATTTAATTATTGTTTACTTTTACTTTTAATTTTATTGATGCGTAGTGTGATGGAGGACTGGCAAAAATAGAGCGCTTTGGACCGCTTGTGCACAAGCACAATGCATAGAGTCAATTAACCTTTACAAACTTTTAGATCACTTAAAAAAATAACTAAAAAATGCTCTTTAAAAATCAAAAACTTATCAGCGTTTCGTTGACAGGTCGGTCACCGTTGTCTAAATATAAAATAAACTTACACATTAGTCCAGTAATTGAAGACCTGAAAGTACCCAAAGCTGTAAATAAATCTGTACAGTTTTCATTTGTGAGGCAATTCCTAGGTCTTTGCGGATGCTTTCGAGCGAAAAAAAGTTTATCAACATTAACAGGTGGGAAAGGGCTGAAAATGGCCCCTCAAAGACCGAAAAATGGGTTTTCTGCTAATATCTGCCAAAATATGCAAATTGGAGAGTTTTTGGTTGGACAAAAAATAAAAATTGCCTTAAAATCTACAAAAATTGTCCTTATAATTTTTTTCGAAAAATCGATAGTTTTCGAGACCCAAAAGTCTCCTCATTTTAGCTGCCGCTCTACCTCTAGAATGCTGTTATCTTTATGGATTCACTTATAAGCGGGCGGACGAATTGTTCCATTACTCGGGCAACAATGTACATTATTTTTTAATCATTCAAAATTCATCGGAATGGGAAAACCCGTACCTATCATTGCATATGAGTTTGGGTCCATTCTGATTTTTCTAGAATATTAAAAAAAGCGGCCAAAGTTTTTTTTCACAATATTTTGAGAGTATCTCATTAATTTATTGATATTTTTGGAAAAAATGGTTCGTTAATACCATTTCTTATTTATAATGAGACCCTATTAAGTGTTCAATGATCCCAGAAAATTACCTTCACAATCTTTCTTGCGTTTTGATAAAAAATTGTTTTGCCCATCTGCATTTTTTAGTAAGAAACTACAACCATATCTATCCAGTGTGTCCCAGTCCCAAAAATGAGTTTCCCGCGAATATCTGCCAAAATATGCTAATTAATTTTTTTTGTTACGATAAAAAATGAAGATCACCCCGAAATCTACAAAAATGGTCCCTACCATTTTTTTGCAACACCAATATTTTTCGCAAAAACGGCCGTCGAATAATTCATAACATTTCGCACTGGATAGATAGCTGGAAACGGCTAAAAAATGCAGATGGGAAAAACAATTTTTTATCAAAACGCAAGGAAGATTGTGAAGGAAATTTTTTAGGATCATTGAACACTTTCTAATGTCTCATTATAAAAAAGAAATGTTAAGAACAAACCATTTTTTAATTTATTGTGAAAAAAAACTTTGACCGCTTTTTTCAATTCTCTAGAAAAATCAGAATGGACTCAAACTAATATGAAATTTCACATTCTGATGAACTTTGAATAATAAAAAAAATGTACATTATTGCCCGAGCAGCGGCAGCTAAAATGAGGGGACTTTTGGGTCCCGTTATCTCGAAATCTATCGACTTTTCGAAAAAAATTATAGGAACCATTTTTGTAGATTTTAAGACAGTCTTTATTTTTTGTTTTAACAAAAATTCTCCAATTCACATATTTTAGCAGATATTAGCGGAAAACCCATTTTTGGGTCTTGGGGGACATTTTCAGCCCTTTCCCACCTGTTAATGTTGATAAACGTTTTTTCACTCGAAAGCATCCCCGAAGACCTAAGAATTGCGCCACAAGGAAAATCTGTACAGATTTATTTACAGCTTTGTCTCTTCATTTATTGGACTACATGTGAATTAAACCAAAAATAAAATTAACATCATTTAAATGTCGCTTTTAAAAGTTTTGCAATTCTAAAAAATGTTTCTAATCTTATAACTTATCGTAGCAAAAGACAGTTCAATTTGTTCATTTAATATTATATTAAAAAAAAAACAGAATGTTTGGTAAATTACTTGATTAAAAGGGTTCCTGAAACTACACAGGTCCACAAAAATAAAGTGGTGTGTGGTGGGTGTCGGAGTAAGCTTTTTTGGAGTTTTTTCTGCTGAATACCAATATAAAGTCAAAATTGGGGGTCAAACAGCAAAAAATCGAGGAAATGCGTAATTTCAGATACTAACGTTTTTCTTTTTAAATTTAAAACGTCAATATCTCAAGAACCGTAAAAGATACACGAAACTTTATAAAACACAAATTATGTATTTTTAAAAGGCCTTTAATTAAAGTAGTATAACCTTTTTTTAAATGTAATATTTTTTGAGTTATAATCAAAAAACTGAATATTTAGGATTTTTTCATGGTATACCCTTGGAAAAAATTTGAAAATTATTTTTTTTATTTTTGGATTTTTTTTGCAAAATTTTGATAAATTTGGGATTCGAATGAGTAAATTTAAAAAAATATAATTAAAAAAACCCAAAAAATCACATTAATAAAACGATTTTTTTTTCTTATTTTAGAAAGTTTTTGTCAAAATTACATTTTCGTTATATCTCCTTTATTATTTCAATTATTAAAATTGTTTCTTTAATCTTTTCATAGATAATTAAAACAGTTTAAATTTTTGTTTTATGAATTTTTTTGTATAGTTTATATAGTCGTACTTCAAATATTCCGGGGCAGCAGGTTTCTGCCGGTAAATGTACCGTATCGGATTTTTGGGTTTATCCTAATTTTTTGCTGTCTGATCCCCAATTTTGACTTTAGATTCGTGTTCAGCGGAAAAAAATACGCCAGAAAATCTTAGTCTGACACCCAGCACACACCACTTTTTTTGTGGACCTGTGTTACCTTAGCATTAGGCAAAGGCGACCACCTTATAATATCTTCACTGATCACTATCTTTATTTAAACATATAGAAGCACTTTTATTCTACGTTTTTTAAACAGTTGCTTTTTCTGAAATACTAGAAGGTTTTATTCTAATACTTTAACAAAGAAAACTTTTTCAAATAAACGTGGAATAAAGGAAATTGTTTCTGCATTATTAAATAAAGTTAGCATCAATATTTGTTAATTTAAATAATACTTGGTTACCACTGCTGGAGTAATTTCAGAAAATCTAAAAAAAAACAGGGTGTTTTCTAATTAAATGTCAATTTTCAAGGCATCAATTTTTGGGTCCATTTTAAAAGGAAAACTTCATATGAACGTATGTCCTAAACGTGTACATGTATTATGTATCAAGATGCATTTGAGCAGATTTAATTCCTTCATTTTTTTAGTCCGACGCACCGTTTACTTAGAAAAATTAAATCTGAATATTTCTGTGCATGGTGATATTGTTTATCGATATTGTTATGATCATGCAGAAAAACGGTTTTTATTTTTTTAAACGAAAACCGTGCACAGGATTGAAAAAAATCTAGTGATTAACTTTGCATTGAAATAATTGGGGATTTAAAAAAATATTTTAAGAGAAATGAGTGACGTACCATCAATATCTGCCAAATTAGCCAGATTAAATTTCGTACGAAGACCACTGGTTGGAAATAATAAAAAATGTGGTAAAGTAGGATGTTTAGCGCATAAGTTCTTATTTAATTTTCTTCTTAAAATGAACCTAAAAATCGCCTTCTTAAATATTGACATTTAATTAGAAAATGAGCTGTGTGTTAAAAGTCCACCATTCTTACTTATTTCCAATTTTTTAAGGCAAAATCTAACAATTTTATTGTTAATTATTGTTATACTCGCATTTTTGGGTTTATTTTAAATCTGAAAACGGTGAGTCATTTGTCACCAAAATAAGCCTTTTTTTATTTTGTAGAGTTTTTTTAGTTTCTTTTCTGGAAGATCTGCAAGTTGATAATTGTTAATCGACTGACTTTGTGCATTCTGTTCTGTAAACAAAAATGTATCTAGGGACCTGGACTTTGGTCGTTTTTGCATGCCTGGCAAGTTGTCCAAAGAATTTTTTACAATAATTTTATAATGCAATTTCCAGGGAAAGGAGTGTATTCTCAAAAAATAAATAAATAACTAAATAAATAAATAAATAAATAAATGAATAAATTAAAAATTGTAGCACAGTTGGAAATATTTACGTGATATGGGCATTTATGGTTTAAAAATAAGGCCCCTTAAATAATGCTCTTTGTTATTTCCAGGCCTTATAATTTTATTAACATTTTGAGTAAGTATCAAGAAAACTGCAAAAAATTACAAAATCATAAAGGCTAACATACTGGCCTTATTTTAAAAGTAAAAATGTTAACAAATTTTAAATTTTTGTGCCTTTTAATTATATTTTCTTAAAGGCCCTTTTTAAGAATTATTATTAGGTTTGTTAAAAATATGTCCTTAACATATGTGCTTAATACCTTATTGGAATATGTAAAGCTGTGTGTTTGCAATTATTATCTTAGTTAGTATAGTGTACAAAAGTAAGTTAGGTTTACAAAAAAAAAAGGTTTTCGTTTGTACTTTATTTGTAAGTGTTATTAACATAAACAAAATTATTCAAGAATAGCTCCTATAAATGTATGATTTTCCTTTAATAAAACATTATAGTATAAGCAACTCAAAATACACCAAACAAACATTGTCTCCATTTATAACCGTGTCATTTAAATAACAACTATTAAAACAGGTGTCAAGTTGGTTGTCTAAAATTGGAACACATCCAAAAAAAAATCCAAAAAAGAAAAATTATCTTTACAATTTGATAATAAAACAATCGCCGAAAAAATATTGTAAATAACTCGGGCATTATTTGGCGATTAATGATCTTAACCCTTAATGCGCTCGCAAGTTGCGCGTTCAGTGGCTTCGATCATTATTCGCCCTTATTAATATTATTGTCTGTTAATTAGCTATTATTAAACACCAAATAATTTATATAATAATTAGCAATAATAATTCATTGTCTCAAATCTTTAACATGATTTTAAGATATTCATATAAAATTGATATAATAATTAGCAATAATAATTCGTTGTCTCAAATCTTTAACATGATTTTAAGATATTTATATAAAATTGATATAATAATTAGCAATAATAATTCGTTGTCTCAAATCTTTAACATGATTTTAAGATATTCATATAAAATTGATATAATAATTAGCAATAATAAGTCGTTGTCTCAAATCTTTAACATGATTTTAAGATATTCATATAAAAACAGAAATTATATTTTGGATTTTCCTAGTGACATTTACTGGAATGTCATGCCAAGCGAAATTTCCACTGCTTTTTTCTCTTCATTATAAAGAACCTGTTTGATTGTTGAAGTCAATGTAAAAGTAAAATATTTAGTAATTAATATTTTTTCTAGTACAAACCTACCATACTATTAGTCGAGGCAATGAAGCACAAAAAAGGCCAAAAGTTCGGAATTTTTTGTACTAAGACGCATTGGAATGCGGTTTTTTGCATTCGCTTCCAAAAATTTTTTGTAAAAAATGCATTCTTTTAAGACTGCTTTTGAAAAATTTAATTACTTTGTAAATAAGAGCCAGAACTGGCCCAAATCTGGTTATCGGGGGTTTTTGAGGTCGCTGATCACGATTATGATGTTTTAATTAACCCACAGTTGTCCTGGAGCTCAAGAACGCCGATGACGGTCATCTCCGTGAAACTCTCCCAAAATTCACGCGGGGAAGGAGAAAACTCGACTCCCGGGGTTTTTTTGGGTCGCTGAATTCAAATATGGCATCGGCGAATACCCCCGGACACCTGGTGCGCCGGAACCTGGACGTGGACGTCATCTTCGAGAGTCTTCCTGACAAGATTGCCAAAAACAACATGAAAATCGTCGTGTGAGCGTTTTTTGGATGAATCCAAATTTTACGTTTAAAACGACCCCCTGAACACCTGGTCTGCCAAAACCTGGGCCTGATTGTCGTCTCCAAGGGTTTTTCAGACACGACTGCTAAAGACAAACCGAAAATCGTAATGGGCGCTGAATCCAAATTTCACCCCGAAAACGTACCTTCGGACACCTGGTGCACTGAAACCCCAGCCTGAACGTCATCTCCGAGGATTTTCCTCACACAATCAAAGAAGACGAACCCAGAATCGTTATGGGATTTTTGGGGGCGCTGAACCCGAATTTCCCCGAGTGAGAGTTAAACATCAATAAATGTGACCAAATTATAAGACGGTTTTTGGTTAGTTTTTAACGATCGTGTCTGGAAAACCTCCGGAGGCGACATTCAGGCCAAGGTTTTGATGCACCAGGTGTCTGAAGGTACTTTTTTGAAGTAAAATTTGGATTCAGCGCCCCAAAAAACCCCTATAACAAATTTCGGTTTGTCTTTAGCGGTAGTGTCGGGGAAACCCTCGGAGACGACCTTCAGGCCCAGGTTCCGGTACACTGGGTGTTCGGGGGTTCGTTTTCGACGTAAAATTTGGATTAAACGACCCAAAAAACGCACCTACAATGTCAGGAAAATTCTCGGGGATGACGTCCACGTCCAAGTTTCGGAGCACTAGGTGTCCGAGGGGTATTCGCCGATGCCATATTTGAATTTAGCGACCCAAAAAAAACCCCGGGCGTCGAGTTTCTCTCCTTCCCCGCGTGAATTTTGGGAGAGTCCCACGAAGATGCCGTTCATCGACGTTCTGAGCTCCAGATGCCGTTCTTCTGATGAAAACCTCATTATAAAACTACTCCAAAAAGTAATAACCTTTTTCTTAAAATTCTTAACTTTGACAAAAAAGCACCTGTCACCTGTGGCAGCCAAGTTTTTTCAGGTGAAACTATCCTTATAGTATCATGCAGTTTTTAGACAATTGCAGCAGAACCGCAGGAAATAAACCCATCAACCTTTATATCACCGAATTCCTCGTGAAAATATCTTATCTATTGATATAAAAATATACGGGGTATTCCATTTAAAAAATACGTCCCTCGTGCTGTAACTCTTTTGTTTTTATTTCAAATGTTTTTCTGATTAGATTATTAAATTCTACGAAAAAAAAAATACACAAAATGGCTATATTCGTTTTTTAAAAATGTACAGGGAGCTCAAAAGTAAAGCCCTGTTTACTTTAAAATGAATAACCCTGTACCTTTGAATGTCTTGATTGACTGGAGTATAACGCATAATAGACTGAGAGCTGAAGCCGAAAAATCATCTTCATCAGTAATATGGAGTTTCTCCCGTAAAACATGTTCATTTAGTATTGTTAATTATGTTCCCGCGCGGGCTGACAGCTAGTCGGATACAAAAGGGGTGACGGATAAGGGTAAAGAGGGTAAAAATTTAGGCAAAAAATCGTCATCGATAATATGTCAGCCATTTTGACAACTTAAAGTTGTTGGGCAATTTTTGGGCCCATTTTAAGAAGAAAACTTTATATGAACCTATGTCTTAAACGTCCTAAGTTTTAAGATACAAGGTGGTAAAATTTTCAAAAATAAATTATTTATTATTAATATCAGTAATACCACTATAGATATTTTAATGAAATTTGGCATACATGTACTATGTATCAAGAGGCTTTTTGAAGTGTACTCATTTTTTTTATTTTACCAGTGGCGTTCGTACGGAATTTGACATGCCTATTTTGGCAGATATTAATGGTACGTCACTGATTTCTCTTAAAATAAAAAATATTTTTGTAATCCCCAATCATTTATAAGCAAAGTTGATTACTTAATTTTTTTTAATCCGATTCACGGTTTTCCCTTAAAAAAATAAAAACCATTTTTCTGCATGATCATAAATCATAACAATATAGGTAAACAATATCACCATTCAGAGAAATATCTTAATTTAATTTTTCTAGGTGAAAACCGTGCGTCGAACTAAAAAAATTATGAACAGTTTTTCTCTGCATGGTGATATTGTTTACCGATATTGTTACGATCATGCAGAGAAATGGTTTTTATTTTTTTAAGCGAAAACCGTGCATCGGATTAAAAAAAATCAACTAATCAACTTTGCTTATAAATGATTGGGGATTACAAAAATATTTTTTATTTTAAAGGAAATCAGTGACGTACCATTAATATCTGCCAAAAGAGGCAAGTCAAATTGCGTACGAACGCCACTGGTGAAAATAAAAAAAAATGTAGTACACCAAAAAAAGCCTCTTGATACATAGTACATGTATGCCAAATTTTATTAAAATATCTATAGTGGTATTACTGATATTAATAATAAATGATTTATTTTTGAAAATTTCACCACCTTGAATCTTAAAACTTAGGACGTTTAGGACATAGGTTCATATGAAGTTTTCTTCTTAAAATGGACACAAAAATTTCCCAACAACTTGAAGTTGTTAAAATGGACATATTATCGATGACGATTTTTTGCCTAAATTTTTAACCTCTTTACCCTTATCCGCCACCCCTTTTGTATCCACCTAGATGTCAGCTCGCGCGGGAACATAATTAACAATACTAAATGAACATGCTTTACGGGAGAAACTACATATTACTGATGACGATGATTTTTCGGCTCCAGCTCTTGGACCATAAACTGACGTTATTTAAATAAATGAAAATAAGTAATCAATTTCAACTGAAATATTACCGAAACCATATCCTGTGGGCTACATAATTAGCGGCATATTAGTTTACCAAAATAAAATCTGATAATTATCAATTCTAGTTAGAGTACAATAAAGATATCAATCACGAATAGATTAAAGATTAAGATAATTACCGAATGTTCGATGTCGTATCTTTAGTTTATATATTGGGTAAAAATAGAGAGATACACCTAGACAGTGACTGTTAAACGGTATTTTGCAAGAAAATACACACAAACAATCCTTAGGATAATTTCATTATTTTTATACTATTTTATTTTTAATAGGAATTATATGCTTTGAGTTAAAGGTTTTTGTAATATGTTTCTTTTAGTTATGGCGTATTTATTTAATAAAAAAATATATCTTTTGCCCTGGCCAGATAGGACCACTTCGGATCAGCAACTAAGTATTCCAACGAAAAATTAGTATAATGAAGAAAAATATATTTTAAATAATTAATTAAAATAAAAATTATTAACTACATAATTTAAACCAAAAATTAATATTAATTACATCTTTAGATGAATATTTTTACTGAAGGGGATATGATAAGGGGATATACAAGTAAATAAACTAACAACGTTGGAGCAAGTCAAATGGCGGGCGAAAAGAAAAAAGCGCGAAATTACAAAAAGACTACAAATTATTTAATAAATATTAATTTTTTATTGGATGATAATCATAACAATATTATCACATCGTTTTATTGATTTATTAAAAATTGGACGTCATACCATTGGCAACATTTCAAATTTTTGTCTAAGTCTTTTAAATCTACGACACGAACACCTTTAATTAGGTTAGGCTCAACAGGTTCAACGTTATTTGTTTCTTCTGGTTTATTTTGTTAACGATTTTGTATTGTCATCCCTTTATCATAATTACCTATTAATTAAGTATCACGCTTATGAAAATAATTTTCTTTGGGATCTTCACCTTAGTAAATGCCATTTTTCTTGAGATCCGTTCCTAAACTTTTTTCTACGACTGTTGCGTTACAACTACCTTTACACAGAATTTCCCAAATTTAAAATGTATCAGCATGCGTTTAAAAATATTTACACAATAAACCGGAAATCTGCTAAAATTTTAGAAAAAAGTATCTTATATTATTAAATAAATATGACTGTTAAGCCTAAAATATGTAAATTTAAATACACTAAAGTCCCGCCAATCTGAACTAATTGGGACTGAACTCTGTTTGGATTAGCGAAAATTCGGATTAGGAGGAATTTTGTCACATAATGCCATATTATTGTCTTTTTGAAGCATACTTAGCGTCTGATCTGTAAAATATTAAAGGTCAGACGCTAAATACACCTTGATTATTTAACAATAGATGGTGAAAAGCCGATTTAGTGCATTGCGTCAGAAGGAGATCACTGACTTTATATTGTGCTAGTCAATAATTCATAAGTGTCTAAGAAATAAATAAATTATTTTTAGATTTTGTTAATAAACGTACGACGTTACTTGAAAAAAACTTTTTTTTTTCCTTTTTCTGGTTCTTAATTTTATAAAAATTATTTTTTTTTGTCTTGGGCCTGTTCGGATTAGGCGGATTTTCGGATTAGCAAGGTTCGGATTAGCGGGACTCTAGTGTAATACTATGATACCTTTGCTTAAGTCCTAAGCTCTAGTTTTTGCTTAAGACTAAGGTAAGTATAGATAATCAGTTAAATTTTGTACCCTTCTTCGTTTCTGATAATAATTACCACACCCATTACAATAAATACAGTTTAAAAGTTCTTAGAATATATCTTAAAATCTAAATTTAAATAATTACTATTTCCTGTTAATTATATAGTTTTAATGTTTTTATACCTTAAACATGGTAACTAATTTGTTAAAAGTTCTTCAATCAATGGCAGTCCTTGCACCAGTCTATATTCTGGGACTTATATCAAAGTGGTTTATTGTTGCAAAAATCTCAAATAATATTTCTATAATAAAAGATTTTTTTATCAGCCAACATATGACCTTTTTTTCAAAAAAATCGTATTTTTAATAATTTTCGAGTTTTATTTAATTTAATTTATTTATTTACTTATTTCTTTAAATATCCTATTTAGCAAACAAAATCTATTTTTATTTTTATAGCAAAATTCTTATTTTTTTATTATCACGCTTTTATTAGCTTTATCTGTTTCTATATATATGTATGTTTGTATGTATGTAACGAAATTTTTTAAGGTAATTTTCACTTAATTAAAGAAGTCTTATTATCTTAAAAATTTGTACAGGGGTCAAGAGCAGATGACAATACAAATATTTCAAACCTTCGTTTATATGTCTTGACTAGGATCATCAAAAAAAAAATTGTTATTTTTCTGACAAGTGCGGAAAGTAATACTTTTCCGCACGCGGATGCCGTTACACGAACGACACGCGGCGGAATTCAGGTTAGCAGCCAAGAGCGGAAAAGTTACTTTCCGCAAGTGTTAGGAACAATATTTTTTCTACAAGCGAGAGGAAAAACCAACATAATTTTAAAGATTTATGATTAAAATATTATTTATTAACGAATGAATTTATACACTTATTATTATTATTATTATTATTATTATTAACATTTATAGTAAAAGTGCAATTGGTCGCGTTTTGCAAAATTATTGCTTACGCGAGTTGCTTTTTTGTAGAAAACGTTGACGGCGGCGGCGTTGGGTTCTTGATGAGCCAATCTTTTGCAACTATGGAAGTAGTTTTTTAAACCGAGAGATAATGGAAGGTGTTTTGGTAAAACTGAGTATTTTGTTTGAAATATCCTTTCTAAAATTTGTTAAATTTACAAGGTATCCTTCAGCGACTTTTAGCCTCCAAGACGTTTAATGTTGGATATTTGTTCTCCGGAGTTTGCGAGAAATGTTGCGGACCGACGAAAGCTATGCCCAGTATACAATTCCGGGTTAGGAAGTTTGAGATAGACCGCTATTTTCGATGGCATTTTTCTAAAGGTAATAATGCCGATACATTGTACTGTACACACTCTGTGTTTATAGTTCACAAAAAATCGCCTATGTGGTGTTGTCGGCTTTCTTAAACTGGCATACTTTCTATATAGATTTAAAAATTTTCATTTTTGGCATCTCCAGAAATGACAAAGCTTCTAGAGCTGTGATTTTTTGAGTCTGGGATGTGTATCAATACTAAATTTCATTGGTCTTCAATATGGTCCAGACATATTTTTGTTAACTCCTCTATGCGACAAGCTCTTGCTAAGCCAAAAATCGTAGCCAATTTTATATGTAAATAAGTATTATCTGGCGTTCATCCATGAATTTCAATATTTCTTCTTTTAAAAAGACTTTAGCCTTTTTGGGTCTAAAACCAACTCTTGGTTTTTTAAGGTAGGCCGTCACTTTGAAAAACTTGCTTAAATATATGTTCTTTTGTAACTTAATGATACATTTTAGCATAGAGTATCTAGACCATAATATGTTGGGTTTACATGTTTTTGATAAATAAGAGAAATAGGCCAGAAAAATCTCTTCTCTAAAAGACTTCACACCCTTACTTTGACACCAGCTCTTAAACATAACAAATTCTTTTTCATACCTGTGACAAGATTTCATGGGCAGGAGATCTATACTTGCTAAATCTATACTGGTAAATCGTCATCAGAATCCATTAAAAATGTTTCTGCAATTAGATGCATAAACAATAAGTTGGTTGCTATGGATTTTTTGATAATTTATATGGAGCTATTAAAAATATGTACTTACATTTGGTAAACTAGAATTATTTTATTTTATTTATTAAATGTTATAAAAAGACTGCAAAATTACAGCAAAATATAGTTTTTTCAAATATATAACTATTATAAGCAAAATTATGCATTATTTTATAATTAGATACTAATTTATTATCCAAAAAACTAAAAGAATTTACTTTTCCACACTAGTGCGAAAAAGTGCTATTTTCCGCACGCTTGTTGAAAAATGATAATTGGATTAGTTTGCAAGTTCAATGTATACCATTCAGAGAACGACGGTAAGTGTCATTCTTCTTTATCCATATAATTAAAAAAAAATCTTACCACTAAAATATATCTCAAGCAAATAAATGGTACAATTATGGTACCATAGATGTCTCTACAGCATTTTTTTACATAAAGGAATTTAGATTTATTGACAAATATAAGATATACTAAAAATCGACGAAACGATTAATATAATTTTTTATGCTGTTTTAAAAATAAAAAATAGGAAAATAAATTATAGTTTAAAAACTGAAAAAAAACACGATTTTATGGCAAATCGAACTAAAAACTAAAAAGTATTTTTTAAGTATAATAGAAAAAGTAATAGAAAGTCCAATAATCAATTATAACTAATTAATTTGGAATAAGATTAAAATGAAAATTAAATTATTTTGTTAAAAACCTTTATTTTTATTTTAATCTTAATTCAAATATTTTAGTTTTTATTGATTATTGGACATTATATCACTGTAACACAAACTCTTTATAGTACTTTTTATTTCGGTTTGCTATAAAAGCGTAAATTTTAGTTTTTTTAAACTATAATTTTTATTGCTTCTATTAAGTTAATCAGTTTTATTAATAAAAAAGGCATAAATTTTTTAAATATATCAGTTTAGTAACAGTAAAAAAATCATTAGGTAAAATACAAGAAAACGATTAAAAGAGACACTAAAAGAATTTTGAACTTATCGGTATTTTTCTAAAATAGAGTTAACCACATCGAAATAATATTTGTGCACCTAATTCACAGTACCTCTCTAATAATTAAAAAAATCTTGTTCTACTTAAACTGACCCTTGGGCAAAACTACTCTACTGAACTGGTTTCGGTTCAGTTCGCTACTTTTTCATTGAACTCTTTTATACCTCTTTTACTTCACTTTTCTTTTACACACATACACGTGGAACGGTATCTCACAGTAAATAAATGTACACGGTGGCTTCGAATTAAGAGCGAAATTAAATTAGATGACAAGAAGAGAAATCGATTTTATTGACAAATTTAATTTGACAGTTTTTTTAACAAACGTGTTAAAAATTCAAGTTTTAACACTATCTAGATGCCTTAAAATGTTACTTTAAAGCACTAGTGCTCTAAAGTAACATTTTAAAGCACTAGTGTTAAAAGTGAAATGTCAAATTTTAAAAGGTAACGTCAACGTTTATTTATTTACTAACATTTATATTATTTGTACGATTTAAACAACTTGAAAAACAAATTTCTTTTACAGTTCTAGCATACTCCGTAGTTGAGGTGGATTGAACAGAAAAAACCGCATTCTTAGTCGACGTTGAGGTACGATCTGCTGCTCTTGTTTTTACTGTAAGTAGTTTTCTGGCAATAGAGTTCTTATTTTCCAAGAAATTTTCGATGTATCCCTCAGCAACGGTAGAGGATTTCCACTCCCATGACTCTTAATTGTCGTCTTGAACACAAAGAGAAAATTTTCGGTACTGACATGGACTTCCGGGTCTCGGACACTCGAAGGCCTTCATAAGCCCACCGAAACAACAATGTACTGTCAAACTACTGGAGCAATCAAGGGTACACCTTAAAACTCTAGTGGGACTGTACACGGGACACTGCAGATTAAAATATCACATGCATAAGATCGGCCTAGCGGATGACGCCGAGTGCCGCATGTGCATGGAAGGGGATGAATCGGCAGAACACATACTGTGTTCGTGCCCAGCACTGGCACGACTAAGATTCGCAATCCTCGGCAATGACACCTTGTTGCCGGGGGAGGTGAAAGATCTCTCTTTAAACAGAATCATCAGATTTATTGGGAGTCTGGACCTGGTGGGAGAAATATAAAAGGGTGTGAGCCACAATAGACCGATCGGTCGCGGTGGAAGGGTGTTATACCCATTCACTTTAAACCTACCTACCTATCTACCTTAATTGTCGTCAAATTTGCTCCAGCATCGGCAACTAAACTGAAAAACGGCGAAAACAATGCCCCGTATAGAGGATCGGATTCGGAAGCTGCAGAAATCTTGCTATAGCAGCAGGTATTTTTCCAAAAGTTAATTTTGACGGGATTTCTGGTACATTTACCCTTCGCGTATTTTAGGAAAAGTCTTCGATGTCCTACATTTGCTGGACGAAGAGCCATATACTTTCGATAATAATCCAAATAAAATTTTTCATGGTACCTTGGTTTAAGTATCTCGTATGTAAATCATCAATGAAGTACCCATATCTTCCAAGTCGTCAAGAGTTAACTGACAAAGCTCCTCCCTGCGACAGGCACCAAAAATTTACAAAATGGTAACTACTTTTATCAGAAGGTATTCATCATCAGGTGCACAGTTTAGAAACTGGTCAATTTGCGCTTTGCTCAAAATCTTTAATTTTTTGGGCTGGTTACCTTCTTCTTGGAGCTTTAAATATGCGATAAGCTTAAAAAATTTACTGATATCCACGTCGTTATTTATGCGTAGCATAGCTTTAATCATTGAATAAGTCGACCATAACAGGAATGCTTTCCAAATCTTCGCTTTCGAAATATATTTTCGGTATTTTTTCCAGCAACACCTTTTTCCTTACACCAATTCATAAACTTATTGTAGGCAATATTATATTGTATACGAGATTTCCTGGGCAGTAATGCTCTACTGGCCGCTTCATCTATCTCTTTAAATAGATTGATGCAACCAATACTTTCTCCTACATTTTCTTCCATTTCAAGTTGATTTTAAGTAAAAACTTAAATGTGCTAAAACTGACACGATGTATCAAATTTGCCGTAACCAACCAGCATCAACCAAGTTGTTAGAATTCATTAATAAATGCCAACTTCAATCATTTTTATATACTATGCTATGTAAAACTATATTTTCCGATTTTAAATAATTTAATTTTTAACTGCATTATTGCGTTTCTAAAAAAAATATTGTATGATATTTGTGGTAAAAGTACGTTTTAAGGCACTCATGTGAGTTGCAGAACTCGCTTCGCTTATTCTGCCTTGCCTTTAACATGGAATAATTTGACCAAAGCATAGACGATTTCACATTTTGGACTTTTCTTCAAAGTACGCAAGAAGCACTTTTTCACTGGTATTCTTGCCACTAACATTTTTGCTTCAGCTTCTTCGATTTCCACCGGGAGAAATTTATTTTCTTGATCACTTTTTATCGAACAAGAATTCGCTATTATTTCACGTTGCTTGTCAACAAAGACAAACAACAAAATCGAGTTTTTTTACCTTAGCATATTATTTAATACATAAATTGGATGAAATAAAAAAAAATAATAATAACTATATCGACGATAAAAAAATCATTAATTTGGACTTTTAATGGTGTTTGTAGAAAAAATAGTGTATGATATACGTGCTAAAAGCGATTTTATTTTGTTCGAAGGCGTTGTGTTCCCAACTTCCCTTCTCACAAAATAAATTTAGCACTTATATCATAAATAACTATTTTAATTTTTTTAAGTAAATTTTCAACAAATTCGTAGAGAATACAAATAGTTTTAAAACTTGATTTTTTTAGGTGTCCGAAAGACACTAGCGCCAAAGGTGAACAGGTATCCGTATCAATCTGTAAGGTGTTAATGGCACGGTAGACAAACATTTTTTTGGTTTAAACACCCAGAAAATGGACGTTTTTAAATAAAAAGTATTAAATTTAGATCAAAAGATAAACAAGAATCCGATATCACAAAAAATAGGGCTTTCTATTTGAAAAAGATTTAAAATGAAACAGTTTTATTTGATGTTCAATTGTTTTTAAATTATCTAGTTTGGAATAGGCAGACAAAAATTAAAAGGATGACTTTTTTATTTTTTTTTATATAAAAGTACATATTATACTAATCCTACAGGGGTTGATTAGAAAGATCGTTTGTAATAAGAAGAAATAGACTTGGTGTCATTACTGAGCCCTAGGGTTTTCGTGAGTGGATTTGGTAAAGGCTATTAGAAAGAAAACTAGAGACCTAAGTGCAAAGTTTTTGTAAGGTACCATAGAAACAAAGTTTATTGCAAAGCGCATCATACTAGGCCTGATCAAAAGGCTTAAATATATTAACAGCAACGATTTGAGATTTGCCAAGAAACTTAAAAACTTGTTCTATTTATGTGAAACTTAAAAAACTACTGTGGATCTTTCGTCACAAAGTCCCTAATTTCTCTCATGAATAAGTTTGTATTCCAAATAATTTAAAATTTAGGACCTGCTAATTTTTTTTTTACTACATTGCTAACAACTGACAAAAGAGAAATAGGTGTTATAAACTAAAGGGAGAATTTTGGAATATTTCTTGCATTCCAGCGAACCAAAAAAAACTTCCTTGCTTTAAGAAATCTGAAAGAGAATTTTTTGATATAAGATAAGAAAAAAATGCGCTTGATCTGCCTACTTAAAATATTATTTCAAACATTTTATGAAGAACAAAAGCATCTGTTGGAGGGCAAAAATTATAGGTGAATAAATAGTTGAATAGGTGAAAAACTGTTTGCCAAATAATTAAGCTTTTCGGTTAATTTTGTCATTTAGCTTAGTGATGAAAAATAAAACTTATATTTTATTGATTATTTTAACAGACGAACCAAAAAGATACACTTCGCCTTTTGAGCAAAATTTTTTTTATGCGATTTAAGACAATTTAAAGGATAACTGAGAAAGAAATCTCGTAAAAAATCCCAGTTAGCAAAATTTTAGTATGGTTGTTATTTGTAATATCTGAATTATTTAGTTTTATTTTAATTCCCAAACTTTCTGTTTCACTGGAAGGTAAGACATGTTTAACTAAGGGCAAACCGAAAGCTGGAATACTTAAAGTAAAGGTAGGAAAAGGCAATTATTTTCTTTCTGTCGTTAACCACTGTAGCTAGCAAAATAACAAAAATAAAATGATATTTTACTGTTTTCTTAATGACTAACTTCTGCATTAATCTAAATAATTAAATACACCTTAGCTTTTACAAAAAATATAAAAAAAAATATTTCTATTTGAAAAGGTGAATTTTTACGTCATATCCAATTTGTAAAACATTTTTTTAAGAGGCCACTTTTGAGATACTAAATTGTTTTGGTGTAAAATAAATGCGCAATTTAAAATTTTAAGAAACAGGTTTATCTACAATGTTTAATAAGTGTTTAGAAGCAAAAAGCAATAAAAGATTGTTTTTTGATCGACGATATGTTTTATATTTTTTCAACATATTCATTTATTAATACATATTAGTTAAAGTTGCTGCCAGATGAGACCACTTTAGTCCCAATTCCACTGGGTAGAGTTGTACACGTACAGTCGATTGACCCTACAGTCAATTGGCCCTTACGAACTACTTACGATCTAAGTAAATATTTTCAAAAGTTTTTTGACCAAAGAATCTCAAATTATTAATGTTTCGGTAACAAGTCGATCACTAATTGCAAAATATAAAAAAGTACAACTCTATAAAATGAAAAAATTATTTCTAATTGGAGCTACATATTTAAATTTTAAATAAAGATATTCTGAGAATGTCTTTTAAATTTATGAAATAATGTCATACTTAAGCCACATATTTGTTTGTTCTAACAGCTACATAATTATTTTTAAATACAGTTAGATAATTAATTTTATGGTTACCCAAAATTACCTCAACATGACACAAAGGCAATAAACCAAGTTTTATTTAAATTAATGTATTTAAAGATATACCATCATGTTTAATGAAAATTATATTTTTTTTATTTTAAGTTTTTTTAGGGAAGTTTTTATAAAAACAAATGCTAAAAGCGTCTTTTGTTAATGTTTTTTTCTACATATAGCAAAGTATTTTATTCCGTCATAGATACTTTTTACTTCTTTTTATAAGAAAATAATTTAATATATTTGTCAATACAAATCAATCTATCATTTATTACATTGGGCCATAAATTTTCAAAAATCTTTCTATAATTTGAGAAGCAAAATTTAAATAAGTTTAATTTAAAATGGTGTTTATTTTTTTTGTTTTTAGTTTTACTTATCGTCATATCATCAAAATAGGGACCAATTTATTACCCTTTATACCTTTTTTATTTTTCTGTAAATCGTTTTTGAAGGCATGTTTCAGATTGATCAACGAATGCGTATGGGTCAATCCTAAGTGTATAAGTCTGTACTCTGAAATTAGAGCCTAAGTGGTGCCCTCTGGTGAGAACTAAAAAAGCTGTATTTTGATAATTATTTTTTCCTTTAAAAAAATAATTCGCAAAAATATTATTAAATAAGGTAATGACGCAACATACCCAAAGAAATATTATGTCTTTATTTACACTCTTTAACAAATGAATCTGATAATTTTTTACACCCACAACATATAAATTAAATAGCCAGACAATTAATGGTTGACTATATTAGATACTCCACACGCCTTTGTTAGTAATTTTTTTGCAGTTTCATTTAAGTGGGTCAAAATTATTTTGCAACTACCATTTTGTTACTTTTTAATAAGGTTATGCCAGTTTAGGATTATTTTAAACAGTTTTTAATAATATATTTTTCATTAAATTCTTTTTAAGTCAATTTTATGTAACAGTCAGTGGTGGATCTAGGATTTTTAAAAGTTTTTATCTAAGAAGTAAGACA
>JAHBCN010006578.1:2500-48043 GCA_019359885.1 Listronotus oregonensis
ATATATATATATATATATATATATATATTTTTATATATATATATATATATATATATATATATATTCCTCCGCATTGAACCTTCCTTCGATAAAAAAAAATACACCAAGTCCTTGTGTACTTAGCCACCCCCAAATATTTACCGAAAATCGCCTCTACTTCTGTCCTTTTTTGGGATATTTTCATCAAATCGTGTTTTTAGGCCTGTATACCTTTTGTATCCCATTGTAGCACAACTGAAACACTTTGTCATCGGTGAATATTATATTTTTCCAAAAAAAGGAGGTTTCAAGAAATTTAGAGAAAATCCAATGCGTTATTATTTATTTGCATTTGTTAAAACGCGCAATTTGGAAATTTCCCCCCTTCTTTTTTCCCTGCCGTTCTAACCGATGTTGGGAAATTGCTTTCCGTTCTTGCTGTAGCTACAGATTTAAATGGTTGGTTTCACAAAACAATAACTAAATTATTGACTTGTCCTTGATTCGATAGTTTGGGGCGACCACTTTCAGCTCTTTTCTCAAAGAAGTGTGATTCCTGCCATTTTTTTAAACAAAATGGATAGTACTCTTTGGGATGTTCTTGTGTCTTCCGCCACATCCTTTTCTTACCAACCTCTCTGCTCAATATAATGAATAATTAATACTTTTTTTAACTAAAGTTAAGTTTGGCATTTTAAAAAATATTTTTAGACACTGACAACGGACACCTGTTTCTTTATTAGGTTTTTCAACAGCTATTTATATTCAGTAATTCAGTATTTTACGAAAGGGAAAAAGATTTGCCCAAGATTTAATGGCCGTTACTGTACATTTAAAAATAAAAATGTAAAACTTTTTAATAGAAAATTAAAAAAGAAGGTATGCACAAAAGCTAAGAAAACATTAAAATCTTTAAATACATAACTTTTCTTTAGAAACCAAAATATTACAATATAAGAATTATGGTACTAAATAAAAAGCCCAGCCTACAAGGAAACTGATAATTTTTTGTTTAAATTTTATTAGTGGTGTCATGAGAAAGCTTGTTTTGTAGCTGATACCAATAAACTTAGTAACCTTACTTACATCTTTTAAGCCTCCGATGCACAACTGCCAAATTATATTTGTTTTGCCTGGTGTACTTGTGCAGCTTACCATGAGACTTGTACTATTCTCATTTTTTCTAACCAATCGCACATTCTTAAGCGTATACACCCGAAAATGTTAAAATTTTGATAGATTTTAAGGCACTGCTACAGTTCTCTTGAGAGGACAAACCCGCCAAAGTTCTTACTGCCCTTTTTTGTTAGCCAAACACCCTGCCATCTCGACAAGAATGGAACCGTCTAACCACAATATATGACAGCACCGAGTGTATCAAGCACAATACACAGTTCAAAGCACATCAGCCGATACAGAGCCATAATCTCCGCAATAAAAAGGACCTTTTGCTAGTCGTTTATTACGTAATCCACATGAGCATTAAAGTTAAATTTGTTGTTAATTTAAAGCCCCAGAAAGCGCACATTTCCCAAACACTTACTAGCAAATATATTTAAGTACTTTATAAAACATAAAATTGTTTTTGTAATGTTGTTTAAAATAAACCTTTAAATGGTATGCGTAGTATGTTTTCTACTTTTATTAACAACTTCTTTTAAGAATTTACCTTCCTTTATGTTAGATCTTGTGCCATTGGTAGAAGTATAAAATGTATTTATTAAAATTTACACTGCACTACCCACTTGCCTGTTTGCGGCTTAAAATTGTCTTACCGCTAAAAAGTGATCGCAAAAACAGTAGGTATATCTTTAGCCTATTTTCTTATCCTTGCCAAAAACCTTAAAAAATCCTAAAAAGGTTTTGTATATTTTATGTCAAATAATTGGTATTGAAAAATCAAGATATTTTTTGGTTTTTCGAAAAAATGTCGAAAATCACCCCTAATCAGGGGTTAATATATGATGACGCAATACTGAAATATATTATTAGTATATTAATACGAAAAAAGTAATTCTAATCGTATTTTTTCTAGAAAATTTTAAAGATCGAAAATAATTTATGTTTATATTTGTGAGGGCGTAATATAATTAAAAATCCACCCTTAAACTCGCTTTTCCATTAAATGTGAGAAAAAGACAAAAATTACTTAAAAAATCATGGAAAAACTACTAGCAAAGTAGACCGAATTAAAATAGACAGTAGGGACACTCTCGTCGGTGCCTTTCCCCTCTGTGCATCAAAGACGTGCCGCCATTTATAAGCGCTCGTGACGGACTTGGGAAAATACAGTTACATATACAGGATGATTCTACCGGGGTTAGCGGAATAGTAAATACATAAATTGGTATAATGTAGATTTGTTTACTTACCTTGTTTTAAATTTTGGTGTTCCCAAAATTATGTTGTCTATTAAATTAAATATTAAATTAAAAGATATAATTTTATGGTAATAATTTAATTGAAAATATAACGTACTGGCATCATATATAAACTATACTATTATAATAATACTAAAATACAAAATTAACTAACCAAAACTAACTAAAATGCCGTTCACCGTCAAATTGCGACAAATAAAACATGAGGTAGTTTAAAGAAAAATATTACACACATTAATAACAGGGACTTAGAGATAAAAGTGAGTACCTCGCCTAATTTTAGAGAGGCGACAGCTAGTACAATAGCGTTTTGTTGCCAAAAAAATTGAAGGGACATGTACAGTTATATTCATAGAAATTGGACACAAGTCTTATGAGTAGTTTTTACCATATTTGCGTAAATCCGGTTTTTCTAATTAATTTGCTGTTTTAGTTAGTGTTGGGACTGACATGATAAGCAAACAGGTAATCAAATGATTTTAATGTAAATAATATAATTCAAAACCCCTTAGTTCTAGTCGGTAATGGTTAGTTCTGGTTAGCAAAGCATCTTTTTATTTACCCCAATTATATTTCAAACGTAAAAATCCAAAACGTATTAGAAAGGACCTATGATTTGCTTTTTTTTACATTAAATGCATTATAAAGCATGTTTCATGTGTCAACACTGTCAAGAAGCTCCCCAGCGGGTCTATGTAATTTTATTGTTTTCCTCCTTCTTGAACAGTCGTATTTTTCTTTAACTTTACACTTTATAGACATAGATTAATAGTACCGTGAATGGTGCAAAGTTTGGCAACATCGCAATTTATTTTATATTATATTATTATACTGGCACCTGTTATGACCCGTATGATAATAAACAATGAATTATTATGCAATTTTGCAGTTTTTTTTATATTTATAAAGAAAAAGTTCCAAAGGTCACATAAAATACTTTTAATCTCCTGTTGGATTATTACTGTTTAACCCCGCCCAGCACCCCTGTTCACTTTTCCATCCCGTAAGTGTGTATTAGTATATATTTGTTAATGAAAAATTATTGAAACATATTTTTGAAGCTGCCCCACCGGATTATTATTATACTGCATCCATATAAGTAGCCTGGAAAGAAATTTTTAAAAATATTTTGAAATAGCCGAAACAGTGATATGAAACAATTACCAGACATTTTTTTATTATTTACCTAGGTGTTTTTTTATTATTTATTTACCTAAGGAGAGAAATGTTACTTCTGATTAGAGGAATGCAGTAAATAATGGTGATTTCTCAGGTTAGTAGTAAAAAACAAAAATTTTGATATCATCCTAACTAAGTAAAACCGAATAAAATTATTTTTTTTTATACTGAATAACTTGTTTTCAATTTTTTTTTTAGTTAACAATAACTGTAAGGAAACAATATTTCCTCACACTACGAAAATGAATATTTTCTAGGCAACCACTAAGTGCAAGGAAATATTTACATTTTCTTTCAAAAAGGTCAATACTTTTAATCGATTCTCCGAAAAAATGTAATTTATTATTACACCTATTATAGATATACACAAAAAATCTAATAAGCACTTCTACTCCACTCTAATTTAAGAATTTTTAAATAGTACCAAGATAAAATAGTTTTACATACCCTTTTGTATCTTTTGGACAACGAAAAAATGATATCCCTGGAGTATCTATTTTTTAAAACATCCATCCACTGAACAGTAGACCACCATTATTTAGTTAATAGCAAAAAATAGCCTAGTCAAAAAGAAAAATCACAAATACAGGTATAAATAACGCTTACAACACAAAACTCCACTATTGACGACAGTCTGTGTATTGCGAAAATGCCCAAAGCACTGAACTCGCCACCGCTCGCTAGCGGCCCGATCTCTTTTATTTTGGGGGGGGGGAGGAAGGAGTGTCCCTACTGCGTATTTATTTGGTTTACTTTGCTATTAGAATATTCTAAAAAACTAAAAATTCAAATCGTTTGCTTCCGACCAGTACCTATTTAAGAAACCCCACTCCTGTAACGAGGGGATGAATTAACCACGAATGTGATCACATACGAAAATATTATAGCAATATAAGAAAACCGTCCAATATTTTATAACAGATCTTATTTTTCTTATCAGAAAAATAAAGCTGACTTTACTTAATTATTTCAAACTTTTTTTTATTTAAAAATCAACCCTCTTAGTAAGTAAAATCATCCGCTAAGTATGAAAAAATCAAAAATCACTTGAAAAATCTAGGAAAAAATACTATACTAAATTATAAGGAATTTAAATCTAATACTTTTTATCAGTATTTATAAGAAAATTACCCCTATAACTAAGGGGTGAATTATACCCGAACGTTATAACTAAACATCGGATTATATGCAAATTCATAACACACTACTTTTATAGCGCATTGCATATTTAAAAACTTTTTTTAATAGTGCTTATTTTATTAAAATTAATAAAATTGTTGGGTTTATTGTTATGGGTATTAAATTAAATTTAAAGTATCTAATAATAAACAAGTATTTCTATAACCCTAGGCTATCGTACCATATTTGTAAACCTTAAATCGCAGAGATTTATACAAACATGTTTTGTTATTTCTTAAAAACATTGCTCGTCCTTTAATATCTTTTGCAATAAAACGCTTGTTGGCTTATAAATATGTGCTATTGACATTTTTGGATTTATTTTTAAACCATATGGCATCAATAATTCTCTTTTACAAAATAATGTTTTATGAAATGATAGCTAACATTATACAAACAAATATCTTTTTGCGTGTAAACACTCCACTGGGAAATCTTCGTCCCTGTTCCAAGCAAAGTAAGATATTTTTAGGGAAAGTTAAGGGTATATGGCAAGAAAATCAATTTCCCTAAAATATATTTTTACATTTATTTTTTCAATTGCTTGTTGACTTTACTTTGTCAAATAAGAACAAAAAGAAAAAATCCAGTTTTACAAGTAGGCATCTTTATTTTAAGGGTTTTATCATAAAACTAATAAATGTTATATAATATGTTTATATAAAAGTATGGTATAAGCTATGAGTAGGTAGCTAAAGTATGACGATTAAGCTTGTTGACAACACACTTCATAATTTTTCATCAGTGTCGGACTGACCTTAGGTGGCTCTAAATTATGTCCAGTTATCCAAAAAGGTAGAGTCCTTATATCAAAAATTGGCTTTATCTAATGCGCTTTTTCTGTTACCTTATTTAGTCTAGAAAAAGATTTGCTAAAAGCTGTGTACCTACCCTTCTTATACTCCTTGATGCATTTAAGTCTTTAATATGCCAATACCCTGTGTGGGGTACATCTATCATAACACAGGTCCAGAGGTCCACAAAAAAAGTGTTTTGTGCTGGCTGTCAGACTAAGATTTTCTGGAGTATTTTTTTTCGCTAAACACAAATCTCAAGTCAAAATTGGGCGTCAAACAGCAAAAACCGAGAAAAGGCGTAATTGCAAATTTTGAGTGATTTTGGATTTAAATAAATAAAATAAAGGATTTATAATAAAAAAATACATTAATACAAAAATATATTTTTTTCCATTTTGGACAGAAATTTTTATCAAAATTATATTTTCGTTTATATTTCCTTTATTATTTATCTTATTAAAAATGTTTATGAAACTTTTAATATTGATGATTAAAAAAGCTTTTGTTTTATTTTATATATATATATATATATATATATATATATATATATATATATATATATATATATATATATATATATATATATATATATATATATATATATATATATATATATATATATATATTATTATATATATAGTCGTAGTCCAAACATTCTGTGATAGCAGGCTTTTGCCGGTAAATGTACCGTATCGGTTTCTTGGGTTTTTCACGATTTTTTTCTGTTTGACCCCCAATTTTTACTTCAGATTCGTGTTCAGCGAAAAAATACGCCAGAAAATCTTAGTCTGACACCCAGCACACACCACTTTTTTGCGGACCTGTGTAATTATTTCTTGCGCATTTTTTGCACTAAAATGGATTTTTTTAATGAACACTATTTTTTTAATCCATTTTCAAATTATGTGTCAAATTTAAGTACCTCTACCTATCTTTAACTTTTTTGGAGTAGAAGAAAAAAGACCGTAATTTAATTTTAGGTAATTACCTTTGGAGGTAAAACAAGTAAATTATGTAAGTGATTTTGTAATTAAAACTTAATATGGCACATTTAAATTAAATTCAACGAATTTTAATTTTTACTGGATATGGAGACAAAGCAAGAAGTGTGTAATTTGTTAAACGCAAAATATCCAGAAAGGTCTATTACAAGAAGTACAGTAAGTTAAATTTAAAGAAAATTTAGAGGAACAGGGACAGTCAAAGAATTAAATACTAATAAATTAATAAACAATACAAGTAAAATTGATGCACTGATATAAAACTTAAAGAACCAAATTTTTCGGCATTTTATTGTTTATTTAATTAATTGTTTTAATTATTTTATTTGGCGTCGAAATTGTCCACCATTAACTTTTTGACATAATGCTAATCTGCTCAAAACATTACTTGGAATACTTTTATTAATTTGCCTCATTTTGTCTTTAATTTTAAATTTTCAAGCATCTTAATTTCGTGGTTTTTCCTTATACACTTTTAATTTTAAATATCCTTAAAGAAAAACTCAAGTCGTGTAAGATCTGGAGATCTTGCAGGCCATTCCGTGGGTCCCTTGTCCAGAAAATACCACATCCAAATATTCACGTACTTGTCGAGTAAAATGGGGCGGAGCACCATCCTATTGAAACCAAATCGATATATCTAACACATTAGGCTGAATTTGGATAAATAGGTATGGGTATTACTGATGCTATTCCAACATTTGATATTACCAAAAAAATGGGTGCCTTACTTTATGCTTGTGATCAGCGGCCCAAAAATAGCAACAGTGATCCCCATGCTCAATGTTTCTTGAACTATATGGAACCGGTGGGTTAGTATACATAAAGACCGCGCTGTCGACCGTAGTGAGTTATATAAAGGCAATGATAGAATTAAGATCAAAACGAGTTGTGACATTGTAAAGTTATAAATAAAGTGTTGTTAAGTTTTACAGAGTGTTTAAATTGTCCTTCCCACGTACCTAAAATTAGAAGATCTTCATAATATACAAGGTTTTCCTAAATGATACGCTAATACTTAAGAAGGTGACTCCTAAACTTATTCAAACACAAAAATTTTATATGAACCTATGTCCTTAACTTTCTAACTTTTGAAGTACAGGATAACAAAGTTTTAAAATAAAACATGTTCTTCTGAAATATCATTCTAGATATCTTTACGAAATCTGGTATGCATGTATCATGTATTAAGAGGTAATTTCTGGCGTACTTTATATTAAATTTCTTTCAGTGGCGAATTAAATTTTATATTTTTTAAAGAAGAATGGTACGCCACTTGATTTTGTCAGGAGAATATTTTTTTGGACAGCCTGGTCAATTTTTTAATAAAAAGTACCTTCTCTGTTTTTCTCATAAAATGCACTGTTAAAACAATTGGATTATAAGTAATTAATTTTAAAAAGAAAGACTAAGTAGCCTGGTATAATATTAATATTAGCCTAGATTTATTTAAAAAAAAACTACTTATAAAAAGAGGACTGATGTACCTTTTTTCATTTCTACCACTGTCTTTAAAACAACAGGAACATCATACTTATAAGTTCATGTACTAATTAACAATATTATTATCTATTAATATTGACACAAACAAAAGGTGACTTTTAGGATAATTTTATTAAAGATATATCGCCCTTATTTAATTATTTTTTATTGATTGCATCGAATGGCTCACTCGTTTGAGGTATTCGTTCTTGCAACTCTTTTAAATAATTATCAAAAGTCGGATAAACTAGACTTTTAAGGTGAGTTATTGAATAGGTCCTCGCGACCTATTCAATAAAAAGGTTTAACGGCATTTAAGTGACCTCGGACAACTGCACTAAAATAAACAGGAGCTCCATCGTGCATGTACCACATTTGATTTCTCGACGCAACTGGCACATCTTTAAGCAACCAAGGTAGTTTTTTTTAGGAGAACTTGTAAGTAGTACTATTCACCAAGGCGTTAAAAAAAAATGGGCCCATCAAATGTTTGTCAACAATTTCTTTCCATACGTTAACCGAAAAGTGCTGTTGGAAATTGATTTCGAATATTGCATGAGGGTTTTCTTTCGCCCACAGATGACTTTCATAAAAAAATTGAAAGGCATTTCTGGAAAAAATTGCTTCGTCTGTGAATATTATTTGTGACCGAAACTGCGGATTTTTTTAAGGTACCACTGAGAGAAGTTCACATGTTTTAGAAAATCCCGAGAAAATAATACCGGTACTCTTTGAAAATGATATGGATACAACAAAAAATCAACCAATATTGGCAAAATAATCTGATGACAAATATCTAGAGCGCAATCTTCCTTGTACTTGTCTCAGGATGTTCGTCGATTTCTTGTAACACTACTTCTTCTCTTGCAAATGCTCTGACAGTGTGAGGTCTATCCTCCAAAGTACGTTCATTGAAATTTTCAGTTTCAGTAAGTCATCTATGAATATTTAAAAAGGTTCGGCTATCTGTCTGGTATCTTTTCTTATGCACTTCTAACGCACTAGAATACCAACAACCATTATTTTGATAGAAAAGTAAAAAAAAAATTAGGCTACCTAGATTTGTGTCGTTTTTAAAAAGAATTCATTTAGGCCAACTGGACTTTTTGTCTTTAAATTAAAAAGTATTGCTACGAAATTAATTACTTTTAATTCATATGTTTTAATAAAAAAGGGTTTATTTTATAAAAAAAAATTAATTTGTATCCAGACCATCAAAAAAAAAATCCAGTGAGGTACTATTTTTTTCGTTAAAAAATATAAAATTCAAATCTCGTACGGAGGTCACTGGTATAAATTTTAAAAAAGTTGTACGCCATAATTTTTTGTAGATGTCTAAAATATCTAGATATTTCAGAAAATTTTGTTTTAAAATAGAAAACCTGATCATCCTGTCGTTTAAAAGTTTAGTTTAATTTTCGATTTTTAAATGATGTAAAAATGGTGGACTATGAGATATTCAGTAACAATGAAAATGATAGTTTAACAATATTTCACAATACTAACATTTACATAAAAAATATCTATTAAGGATGCAATATCTATCAATGTTATGTACTATGTCTATTTCTATGGGTGACGTCTCTTACGAAAAAAAAAAACATTTTAGAGGAAACCAGATTTTTGTTAATTTAAAGTTTAATATAAATTTATTCTTTTTGTTTTTGTGTCAAGCATAATTTGATTTAATTCTTTTTTTTTTTATTTTCAGGCTTTTATAAAACCAGACAACGATGGATGCAATGCCTTTATTACCGTATTAATGTTACACAATGATGTCTTTAATTGACAAGAATGAAACAGTCGCCCGAATTTATGTTAAAAAGATTTTAATGGACCGAAAAATCAACGTTAGTGATGACCTTATAAATAATATTTTGGAAAAGTTTAGGATGGATGAAATGGATTTAAATACCACTGAAATAAATGATACGGAACCAGAAGACTGGTCCTGTGGTGGTAGTTTAAAAAAAATGGTTACAATATATGCCAACATTTATCATCCTTATTGTGCTATATTAGTGTGTATATTAGGAATTATAACAAACTCTCTTAATATTATTGTACTTACAAGAAAAGATATGGCAACCGCACCTATAAATAGAATATTAACTGCCTTAGCATGGGCAGATATGTTATTAATGTTGGAATATATTCCCTTTGTTTATTATTATAATTGGGAGTCTCAGCGAAAAGAATTTCCATATTACGGAGCCGTTTATACTCTATTTCATATTCATATCACACAAATTCTGCATACAACATCAATATGCTTAACGTTAACGCTAGCTGTTTGGAGATTTCTTGCTATAAGGTAAGTCATAATTTAAATCATTTTAAAAGCACATGAATCTAGCACTCTGCACTCTTGTATTATCGCGCAGTTAAAATTTATTAAAAATGCGTGTTTTATTAAAATAACTTTAAAGAAAGCATTGTGTTTAGCAGAACATATAACTAAAATATTTGATACACATTAGTCACTAAGGTGCTAACAATATAAAGACTGACCTCAAGCAAAGGCAACAAACAATCTTTTCGTTTTTCTATACTTGATAAATTAATGGTCAGTTTATTTATTTATATATTGACCTCACCTCAAAATACCTCAAGCTTTATTGATATGTTTAAATTATCACAATCATTATAAAAAGGTATGATAACTGTTTAATTTCCAGCCCGACAACAGGTATTAATATAATTTTTACGACGGCCGTACCATATTCAAGAATAATTTGTAAGCGAATAAAAAAATCATGCTTATATTTTTTTATGTTTCATTTGCTAATTAATTATTTTTAAAGACACAAGAAATATATTTTTTAGAGCAACTACACTAAATAATGTATATTTTATAATATAATAGTCCTAAATAATGCTCTAAGTTTTTTTTGTCAGGGCGCATTAAAATTTAACAATAAAATCTATTATAAAATCATATGAAGTGGCATAACTGCTTGTAAACTTATAAGATGAGAAAAATATACATAATCAAAATAGTAAGAATATTATGGGATGAAGTTTTAAGTCCCGAAACAATTAAATTGCTACCTGAAAAAACTTTAAACGCAGGGTTAAGGAAAACATATTTTATAATTCATTTATTTTATGTAAAAAAACAACAGAGAATGGTAATGTTAATTATTTAATAATACAACTGCGAAAAAAATACCACACGGAGAAACATCAACAGCAGAAAAAAACAATAGTATTACATAGCTAATGTGTATATTAAATGTTGGGTTAAAACTAAATTACTAATAGTCCAGTAACTGAAGGATGAAAAGAAGGGCAAGCTAACTTTATCGACCTTCGGCTTTCATACTGCCAGTAATAAGAGATGATTCCACATCATTGAAAATAAACCCAAGTTTACAAAGTTCAACTTCCCGGGCGGGCCTGAAAATGACCCCCAAAATCTGGAAAATGAGGTTTTCAGCCAATATCTCCTAAAATATGACTCTTACAGAATTTTTGTTCAAACAAAAAATCAAGATCATTTCATTCTCTACAAAAATGGTCTCTATCATTTTTTTCGCAACATTATTATTTTTTGCAAAAAACACAGGTAAAAAATTCCAAATTTTGAGCTTGAAAACAAATACCAATTTTTTACTAAATTTGAGGTGGGAATGGTTGGGAATGAACTGGCCTTAATGTTTTGACCTCTGGAAATCAATTGTAGATGGCGCTACGACATTTCCCCCACTGGCAAAATCCTCGGGATCATAAATGAGAACCGCCGTTAACCATTTCTTTTTCAAGAGTCTTCATGCTTATCGATCGTTTTTCTTCACAGAGGTGGGTGTTCAGACTGTGTGTATAAGGGAACAGAGCACTAGATTAATTACATAGGGATGGACCTCATAAATTGGCCCTAAACTATTGCAAATCACGTTTCCCCACGTGTCCGCGTCTTGGAGTCCATGAGAGTTTTCCGAAGGGAAATTTAAACAGATACTTACTTATACTTACTATAACAACTTACATGGGTTTTAATTTAAAAATCTTGGAATTATTCGTTCTTTAACCTTTTATTTTTAAAACAAGTACCAAGAGTGCTTAGCCGAAAACCAAGTTTTTAATAGGAAAATTAAAAAAAAAACTTCTTTAACCATAAATAATAAATTAAAAAAATAATGCTCCTTTAAAATTAAGAATAGAATTTACAACACATTAAAAATACTGGCCTATTTAATAAGTTATGTATATTATAACTTAATGTGTAAAACATTTTTACTTTACGTTTTAAAATGACAAAATATAAGTGTTAAGAAAAACCCAGGACAAATTATATTTATTAGTTACTGCATAGTTAATAAATATTGCAAAATAAATTTATCCCATTTTTACACGTTTTTTGATCTTTCATTTTAAAAAATTTCAGGTTGCGCTCAACGCACCAAAACAAATAAATGTTAGTTTATAAGCTTATTAAGTGTTATATTAAGGATACAAACATATGTTGTTGCACCAAGCTCATCATATCCTTTTTTAAATAAAAGATTAAAAAATTTGTAGTATCAAACATTTAATAAAAATGGCAAATTTAAAGTTTCTTTTTGGTACTTGCCATTTTAATTTTTTTACTAATTTATTATAGATGTAAATAAACATGGTCGTATTATATATATACTAAAATGGTCTACTTAAAACTTTGAATTTTCACGACGATTTGGAATAAGTGCAGGTAATAAAACCAATACAATAATGTCTTTCAAGAATCGATCTGCTGCATCACTTCCCTCTGATTCAGTGGGGATTTCCAAAGTAATATTACCAATATACAATTTATTATTGGTTTAATCAATATTTGGAATAGCATTAAAAGTTTCTTAACTAATTATACCAAGTTCGTACTTGCTAGTTCAGTTCCTTTTTGACCTCCGATCAGTGAAGTGCTCGCGATAAAAAAATTACATAGTTTTTTCCGGGAAGGCGGCTAAAGGCGCTGTATCAACAGCTTTTGCCATCGGGGATCAAGGAGAAACTCAAGCCAAACGATGGGGTCCTTCTTCTGGGGCTAAGCGCTGTGAACGAAGATTCCTATACCTGTTACTTTCTGAGGGCCCCACGCACGAGGGATTTTCCTAATGGCGAAAGATGGTTGCGTGCTCAGCAGGGAGGGGCAGTACTGACAGAAAACGGTTATGCGTGATACCAGAAGCAGTCCCTGGTCGGATCGGCATTGTTTGTGCCCTGCATCGATAATTTTTTTTGTTAAGAATTTAAGTTTTTGAAAAGTTCGGAATTTTTGGGGGCTACAGAGCCCGACTATCCAGAAGTTTCACCTACAAAGCCTGGGAAAGCCACGTTGACAACAACGTGTGTCTGGAAAGGGGAGAGCTGGTTGGACGTTTACCGACGGAGGCCAAAAAAAGTGAAAGCAAAGCAAAGTACTTGCTAGTTTCATTCTTTAGATCAAGAGAGGAAGTATAATTAGCTTTTAAAATGGAACTGTTACCACTTAAACTAAAGGTATCATGATGGCTCAATTAAAAATAAAGATATTTTCTTTGTTTATAAGACTTCAAATATAGACTTTAACCACCCTTGTAAGGCCGTTATTATAAACCGCTTTCAGTGTTCCCCAGTGCTATGGATACCTTTTTTAATTTCTGCATGTCTGTACAGTACCAACCCTTTAGTAATAATAACTGTCGGATAAAAAATTAAGTAATAAATACCAACTACGCTATACTCTGCAGTCATTAAGTTCCAACTAATTATCACGATTAAGCGTATCTAGAGCTTAAGAGGCTATTTAGAGAAAAAGGGATGCTTGTTTAATAAAAATCAAATAGAGTACCGGTATTTATAAACAGGGTGTCGTTATTTAAAAAACAGAGCCATTATTAAAAAATACAGCATCGTTATTAAAAAAAGTACCGTTATTTAACAAATAGTACCGTTATTTAGAATTACGGTTCCGTTATTTGAAAATATAGAGCCGTTATTTAAAAACAGTGCAGGTATTTAAAAATATAGTGCCGTCATGTAACAATACAGTGCAGTAATTTGAAAATACAGTGCCGTTATTTGAAAATACAACACCGTTATTTAAAAAACAATGCCGTTATTTAAAAAAACAATACCGTTATTGAGAATTACATCACCGTTATTTCGAAATCCAGTGCCGTTATTGGAAAAACGGTGCCTTTTTTTGGAAATACAGTGCTGTTTTTAAAAAACTCTACCGTCATTGGGAAAAACAGTGCCGGTATTTAATAACGGTGCTGTTATTTAAAAATACGGAGGCGTTATTTGGTAATACAGGACAGCTATTTACCCTTATTTAGAAAAAGAGGAAGCGAGGCTATTGCTGAGAAGGATAGGGGTATTTAATTAAAACTTATACTTTCAAGAAGATCAATAAAGACATTTAGCGTCGATTTATGAAGGCAACCAAAAGTATTTGAAAAAATATATGGATTTAAAGAAAGAAAAGGGTGGCAAAGCCAAGGTACAATTAAAACATTCTATAACTCCATGACGAACATTTACGCAATGTAAATAATCTATATAATTCTCTAAAAGCTGGTCGTTATAAAAATGCTGTTACATTGGAGAATACATATAGACCTTTGGAAAAACTAATATTCAAGTCAATACAGTATGGTAAACAATCTACACCATTTACACCTAAGACCGTAAAAAGACGTCAAAGTAAAAACATTCCTCTACAGTATTTTACTAGTCCTGTTTAAGAACAAGGCAACTAGCTGCACAAAAAGAAGAAGAACAATATAAAGATATGGATAATCTAATTGATGGTGAAACAAAAGAAGGTAATCTATCAATGGCTTAGAATATGTGTGAGATTTTATAACTGTTACGGAAAACGACTACGAACAAACATATTTAAATCATGATTTAACCACCGATCATCTAACTTTTGATAATTCTCGGCTTAAATTTACCAGACCGGATATTTATAGGAGAAGTTGGATTCCTGGGCTATATGAACTTTTATTTAAGATCAATCCGTTAAAAAATAAATTGACAGCACTAGATGAGTCAACATTTGCAAAAATTATTTTGCTAACGAATGCTAGCAAGAGAAATTTCAATGAAAAGGAGCAACATGAAAAAAAAGAGGTATCAAATATATACCAACGTTTAAACCATTACTTAAACGTATAAAGAAGGAAAATTCAAGAAAGCAGAGGAAACGCGGTAAGCAGTTACGAATTACATGAACCCAGCCCCAGTGTTATGGCTTACCAATCGATAGTCCGTCTGGTTTTAGACCACTAACTATTCATAAAACATTTTCCAATAATAATGTTTACTGAGATAATTCAAATAAGCTTCAAGATTCTTAATGCTAAGCAAGGAAGTTGGTAATACCTCTCATGAATACGAGATCCTAAGTATTATTAAAGAGTTAAGGGAAGCTGGTATCACTGAATAAACTGATTAGACTTAGTAACATCGTATCATTTCCACGATGACTCTCGAAAAATTCGAACGCTATTTAACACATCCCTATTATTTAGGAAAAAAAATTGAAACAGAAACTGATTTAATAATTAATCCTGAAAAGAACTTGTATGGTTCAATGCGACTTGCAATAAAGGTTTATCATGATATCTTTTTATAAATGGTTTAAAATCTGACTATTACATATTTCCTAATAAAATTGAAATATTTAAATATGTTAACATTAACTCACCTGTAAAAACTTTTAAAAACAAAAAAAATCTATAAACTACCAAACGATTTACTGTATCAAGAGTTAAAATTTGACGATAAAATTGCGTTTTTAGAGGGTAAACTAAAACCACATACCAAAATATCTGTTAAGTTTATAATTAAATATCCTATTTTATAAGTTTGCTATATAGATATATTAATGTAATTTTAGGTTAAGTATAGTTAGTAGAAAGTAATGGTTCTATAATAGTGTAACATTGTAATTTTATGTTAAGTGTAATGCAAAATTAATGTTTGAAAACAATAGGGTATTTTTTTTTAATATTTCTGTTGTAGAATACACAAAATGCATTAAAAAAAATACAATAAAAACAGTAGCTGACAGGTTACAGCCGCTTTTTTTACGCAAGGGTTAGACGTTAAGATTAATCTCATCCACGAAAGCTAAATTTCATGTAGTTTTTGACATATGACATCTCACCGGTGAAATTTGCAAGGCACAGTTGTCATTTTTTCACGTATGCGTAAGACCTTAAGATAGATCTCATCCATGTAAACTAAATTTCCTAAGTCATGTGGTTCCCGAGATGTGACAGTTGACAGGTAACAGCTGTCATTTTTTTTTACGTATGCGTGTGACCCTAAAATATAGCTAGCCCACGTGTGCTAAATCTCGTCAAACAGCCAGCGTCTGCGCAATTTAAGTTTACCCGAGGCGTCGGTATATATATATATATATATATATATATATATATATATATATATATATATATATATATATATATATATATATATATATATATATATCAATGAAAAATACTAACTGATATAAAAATAGCCTTTTTTGAAATATATTTATATATTCACCCTGTGCCTATCGTTGACGTCTTTTAATTTATAAAGCTTGTTATTAAGTTTCTTATACATAATGGTTTTTACTTGACATAAATTTGTAAAATCCCTATATTTCCGTAAGTAAGTTCACTCGCTGTTTTTTAATTTAAAACTTTTTTATTAAACTCTTTATAAAATACTGCATTAAGCCAAACTAATAACCATTCCCCCTCTAGAAATAACTTTAAAAGTAAACAAAATGATATAAAAGGGAAGAACTTGAAATATGCATAAATTAAATCAAATAAATCTGAAAATTTAGGCAATGCAAATTCTAACGATAACTAATGGTTTATTTTTGAACATGTTTGGCATATTCAATCGAAGCCATTTTATGGTGTTTGAATTTACTTCACTTTAAAAACTCAATGTCGTTTAGAATACTCAGACTTTAATGGAGCGTACTTATAAAGTGATGGGTGTTTAAATAAAGTCCGTGGCGGTAATACTGTAGTGTCTATAAAATAAGATAATTATAGGTGTTCCTTTAATAATAACCAGTAACGTGTGTTTTTTTTTTTATTTAAGAGCATATTGTTTAATAAGATTTTATTAAAATTAACACTATTAAATTATAAAATTTACCAAGGACCTTCTAGCGTTAACTTAAAAATATTGGACCTATATTGCTGGTAAAAAGAACTTGCAATATTCGTGTTATAAAATAAAACTTAATTTGCGCACTATATTTATATATACCTACACGTCTGTCAAGGCAAGGGCTGGAGTGGCAATTTTAATGCAATAGAGTAGGATACATATAATATGGCCCCAGATTAAAAAAAACAACAATCACCTCTTTTCCACTTTCAATACCACGACGGACGACGGCGCACACTGGGGCGAGTGACAGGGTAGGCCGGACATTCATTAATATTTTTGGTTTTGTTTTCTTGACCGTTTGCAATATTAAACTTTATTACTTGTTTTTTTGGGGTTTTTCGGTCATTTTTTAAATAAAAATCAATGTTTAATTGACGTTTCGGTTTATTTAGTTAAACCATCATCAGAATATCTAAAAATATTTTTCTATTATTGTATTTAATTAACATGATGAATTTTGAGAAAAGTATGATTGTTATAATTTGTAAAGTAAACACTTACCAACTATATTGTAAAAATTACAAGCACTAGAAAAACTTCTACTAACATTCTTGTTCAGTGGTTGATATAATACTGAAATTTTTATCTTTTTAAAACTATAAACCAAACATTTGCATTACCTAGGTTAATTTATACAGAATTGTTTTATTGGGGTGCAAAAATCTGGGTTTTTCCTTTTATTATTCCTATTGCAACAGTAAATTGTTGTAAATAGAGCTTAGACCCTCCGTGTCTGTTCTGAAGTTTACGGTATTTTGTGTTTTTTAATGTGAATCATTTCTTTAATGTTCCTTTTTTTATTATTACTTTCAAATTCCAAAATATTAACATTGTCAAAGTCAAAATTATGCAAGTTATCAAGTGCATGATTTGACAGGGCTGTGTGGTTCTGTTAGGATATCTTATGCTTTTTTGATGTTCTTTAACTCTGTTTTTTAAGTATTGTCTTGTTTGGCCAATATATGTTTTTGTGCAATCACGGCAGTCGATTTTGTATATTAAATTTGTTTGATTAGGTTTTCGATTTAGGTTTAAGTTTTGTAAATAGATTTTTAGAATTATTGTTAGGTTTTTCTGCAATTTGTATTTTGTAAGGTTTAAGAACATGTTTAATTTTTTGTGTTATATTAGGGACGTATGGAAGGGAAATATATTTTTTATTTTCAGATGTATTTTCACTGTCTTTGTTAGAATTGTAAATTTTATTTATTCGTGCTTTAATGATCGGTTCAGTAAATTTAGTTGGGTAGTTATTTTTTTTTAGGATTTCCCGAACTTTTTTCAAATTGTTTGGTCTATGATTTCCACTGGATAACTTTAAGCTCTGTCAACCAATGAATTTACTACACCTTTTATACTTAATTACATTTTGAATTAAAATTCAAATATCTACCAGACCATACCTGTTTTGTAAACCAATTTGTTTTTATTTTTCCATTATCTTGGTAAGTATAGTAAGATCTAGAAAATTTATTGATTTATTGTTTTCTGTTTCATGTGGAACTGTATTTTAGGATGAAAAGAGTTAAATTTATTTAATGTATATTGAAGTTTATTTTGTGGGATACAAAGAATGCAATCATCAACAAAACGTTTACAGAAATGTGGCCTATAATTAAGGGATTCAATGACGTTTGTTTCCAAACTCCATTACAAGATTTGCAATGGTGGCCGAAATTGGGGGCCCATTGCGACGCCATATATTTGTGAATAAAATTTTTTTTATATTGAAAAAATGTTGATGACAAACATAGTTTTGTTGCTTCAATGAATTCATTTTTTGGTATTGTTGTGTTATTTTTTATTTTATCCCATTTTTTTATAATGGTGTTAATTGCTAGGTCTATGGGGATATTTTTTTTACTCTAATTATACAAAATGGCACTCTTGTGCATAGTTCAATTAGAAAATCCTGAACTTCTAATTTAATCCCCTTCTTCTAGTCGAAGGTGTCTAGATGGTTAAATCCGGTACATACAAAGAACTTTTCTTTTTCTTTAAACCTCTAAATATTTTGGCCATTAATAAACCACTTTCATGTTAAGACACCTACGATATATCATTACTTAGGTTAAAAACCTTTAACTAAGTGTCTAAGCTTCTACCAAATTAATGCGGTGTTGCTCCAGGGCTCAGTACTGTCACCAATTCTATTTCTTCTTCACATCAAGGATCTTCTCTCTTCCACAATCAATCCTATCCATAGTTTTGCTATATATAACTAGTACCCTTTACTATAATATTAAATTTCTTAAGCCACTTATTTGGAAAACAAGCGCGGAATAATGCAGATATCTGTGTTTCTTTTCTTCTAATTAATATATTCTGTATGTATTCCACATCAAACTCTCTTAAGAATATTTTTCTCGTGTCTCGGGAATGGCGTCTCCTACAACACTTAGGATTCTTGACTCCATTTAAAGAAGAGCTGTTGGTCTTATTAATGATCGCACACTGACAGTAAGGCCGGCACCGCACATTGGGGCCAATGTTGACGCCAACTACGCTCGTCCAATGTGAGGATCGAGATTTATGGTGTTGGTGCCTGTTGGCGCCAACGTTGGCCTAAAACCGTTGGGAGTTCCGTCTTGTGTCGGTTTTTTGACGAGACATCCAAGGGAATTTGTCCCAATGTTTGTGTATTTAGCCACACATTGGCGCGTAATAAACCGTCTTTAAACTTGTTTAGTCTGCGAAGTGGGAGTGCGCGTCGTAATAGCTTTATTAAAGTAAATCTTCTTCTGCGCGGACGTTTTTTTTGGTTTTGCAGTAAAATAATATTATGATAAGCAGCGCTTAACACAGCAAACGCACCCACAGCAACTTCTAAGTCCGACATTTTGGCTCTGCTTGGAGCTAACTGAGCTTGGCTTCAATAACTTTCAATGTCTGGATGCTTTTAAAAATAATACCTCCAACATAGCCCAACGTTGGCGCCAAGACTGGCCCCAATGTGCGGTGCCGGGGTAAGGCTTTCTTCTCTTGCCCACCGACGGCGACGAGCTGTAGGGGATCTGTCCCTCTTTTATATGTATTTTTACGGCTTCTGCTGCGAAAAAGTGACCAATATAATTCCTCCTTGGGCCGCTTCCAACAGACCAACACGAAGTGCAGAGGGATATACAGGGTGTCCTCATGTGACCGTCCTCCGGCGATATCTCAAGAACCATTTATCGCATAGGTTTCGGAAAAAAATATGTCTGGTAAAACCAGTCTTAAGAAAATGATGGAAATTATTTTCAAGTTTCTAATTCCACAGCTACGCTACGCCCTGTAAAACTAAGAAAAAAATTAAAAACAGGGATTATTTAAAAATATGCTATATTACCTTATGTCGTTGATAGTTTGTGACTGTGTAAAATAAAAACCTTTTTTTTAGCGTTTTTCCCTAACCTGTCAAATATAGGAAGGGGGAGGAGCGAATGTGCATTAAAAAAAAAAAAAAAAAAATTTAGGCTTAACCGATTTTGATGAACTAAGTCTCGTTTGAAAGAGATTTTACCAGGGCTTAAGATAAAATATTGGTATAATTCATTTATTTTTTTTTATCCCTAGAGACTGATTTGTGTCAAAGTTATAAATTATGTCCTTTATGAAAAATTTAAATACAATAGTATTATTTTTATATGCCCATTAAAAAAAAACATAAAAAAGTAAAGAAACTGGTGAAAACAGCATTTTGATATCTTAATTAATTCTCGACTTATTGCCGAAAAACTGCATTACTCGTATCATTTCCTATTGTAAGCTGTCAGATAAACAACGCCGCATTTTTATCGATAATGCCATGACAACCAAAACCATTTGTTTTTCTACGAATGTTAAATAACATTCTTATTATTTGTTTATCATCAATTTAATAACAGCATTTATAATTACACGGCTTGTGGTTAATAATAGCTGATTTATTATTATCTACGGGCTCTGGCTAATTGTATCTTCATTGTGCTGGAATAGGATGAACATTTCCAGTTTTTCTTAAACGGGTTGTCAACTGTTTTATTAAAATGCCGTCTTACTTTCTGGCATATTGTCTTGCAGCAATAAAGGCATTTTGAAAATATTCAAAATAAACGGCGAGCATATCGTATGCCTCTATGCCTTGGTGGTGAAATAAGACATAATTTAAAATTACTTTAAAACGATTAACAACACTACTACTAATAATAATAATGAACTGCAATAAACAAGAACTAAATTTAAAATTATCAGGTTTGACAAACAAGGCACTTATTATTTTTGACGTCCCTGTTTTCTGTGATGTTTGACGTCTCGGCACTCTCGATAAAAATGCCGCTTTGTTTCTTTGACAGCTTAAAATAAGAAATGATTCGAGTAATGCAGTCTCTCGGCAAGTCGTCAAGAATTAATTAAGATATCAAAATGCGGTTGTCACCAGTTTCTTAACTTTTTTTTTTTTTTAATGGTCTTATAAAAATAATACCATTGTATTGAAATTTCCGAAAAAGTTGACCAAATTTTTAACTTTGACACAAATCAGTCTCTAGGAATAAAACAAAAAAAAATTAATCATACCAATATTTTATCTTCAGCCCTGGTAAAATCTCTTTTAAACGAGACCTTGTTTATAAAAATCGGTTAAGCCAAAAAAAAGTTATTTAATTTTTATCAAATGTGCATTTGCTTCTTCCCCCTTCCTGTATTTGACAGGTTGGGGAAAAAGCTTAAAAGAAAAAAGTTTTCTAATTTTACATAGTTTGTAAGAAAACTATTTACGTCGTAAGTTATTTTGGCATATTTCTAAATAATCCCTGTTTTAAGTTTTGTTCTTAGTTTTACGCCCTCTAGCGGTGGAATTAGAAACTTCGAGATATTGCCGGAGGACGACCTTGTCAAGACACCCTATATATTCCGGTCGTTGCAATTACCTATGTAATTTGCAATTTAACTTTAGTTCCTAACTCAAATATTTTATCGAAGCCAAAAAACAAAGCAAGAAAGCAACTAAAATATTAAATCTTATCATATTTTAACTTCTTAGGTCCATATTTACTTTAGCTTTGGTTAGTATAAAATGTTGCCCTTTAAATTTAATTTTTAAAAAATAATACCTACAATTGGGTTTAAGCCACCACTTTATCCAATAAGGTTAAATTAAAGTATATTTGCAATTTTGCCGCCAGCCATTGATTTTAACTGCTCTTTTATCTATACAATTATTTGATTAAACTTTCACTGTAAAAATTAATTTTATTCTTTAAGAATACAATTTTATTGGAATATAATTCGCCTCTTTCTGTATAGCACAGTTTTATTATCATTTAAACCTATTCGCCTAGGGAAACGTGATGATAAATGTTTTTATTAGGCAGAAACCTAATTTTAAATAAAGTCGGTTTTATGCCTAATGTTTATAATAAAAAGCAGATTCCCCCTTTTGCGGAGATTGTAAGTTAGAGCGAATATTGGTAAACCGCAGGATATAAAAAATACTCCCTTGTAGAAAATATGGTAATTTATGTTCAACAAAAAACCGTTTAATCTTGTGGGTGTTACTTTTGAAAATAACCTCAACTGGCACACATTACATTCATAGCCTCAGCAACTTTAAAAAAGCTTGAATTTCTTTTTCGAGCCAAAAAGTATTTCTCTTCTTCTAATCTGTATATTCTGTATGCATCCCAGATCAAACTCTCTTTAAAATATTTTTCTCATGTCTGGGAAATATCGTCTTTTACAACACTTAGCATTTCTGACCCTATTTAAAGAAGAGCTGTTGGTCTTATTAATAATCGCACACTGACAGTAAGGCTTCCTTCTCTTGCCTACCTGCGGCGACGAGCTGTAGGGGATCTGTCCCTCTTTTATATGTATTTTTACTGGTCTGCGGCGAAGAGGTTATATATGATTCCTCCTTGGGCAGCTCCCAACAGACCAACACGTAGTGCCACTTTTATGCATCCTTTTACAGTCCAACTTGAGAAGCTCCGAACTTCTACCTTGCTCGTTTCTTTATCTCTAGAGTGTCCAGACTATGAAACTTGCTACTCACAGAAGTTATATACCTTTTTTTCCAATTTAAAATATTTAAGTCTCGTGTGAATAAACTCCCTGTTACCACACTTTAGACATCTACGGTACTTTAGTACTTAGGCCCCAGTCTTTATGGGCTGTTTTAAGATACCCGATAAATAAATATAAAATATATAAAATAAAGGTAAATAATCATCTAATAAACAACAATATATTTGCAGAGGGATATATAGGTTGTCCTGATAAGATCGTCCTCCGGCGATATCTCGAGAACCCTTCAGCCCTTCATCGCATAGGTTTCGAAAAAAACTATTTATGGTAAAACCAGCCTCAAAAAAATGATAGAAATTATTTTCAAGTTTCTAAGTCCACCGCTAGAGGGCGTAAAACTAAGAAAAAAATTGAAAGCAGGGATTATTTAAAAATATGCTATATTAACTTATATCGTTGATAGTTTTTCCATGTCACGGAATGTATAAAATGAGGTCCGTTTCCGCGATTTTGATGAGTCGAGGCAGGCAGCTCAAGGCAGCCGCTTTTAATAAGAATACCGGGGTAAGCTGCCCAGAGCTTGGCAGGCCCCCCAGGTGAACCTATGGAGTAGGTTATTTATTTTAGGGAAAGGTCCCAGTAATATTTTAGTAATATTTTGTTTGTTTTATTAATTTTTTTTGTTTGTTAAGTAAATTAGTTCGCGTTTTGGCCTAATTTTATTTATTCCTCTTTTGTTATCGAGGAATAGTGGAGAACGTGGGTCAGGGGATCAGTTTTCGAAAAACTGATGCTTTTTTTTATTTATTTTCCCTTTCTTATGTTCTTTAATAAGAACCACCGGACCCAGAGCAACGCCGACTAATAAGCTCGGCACTTCGTGGCGTTTCTTTATTAAGAAACTATATTTTAAAAAAGAGAATCAATAACCTGGAGAGGCGCCGCCAAAAGGTAGGCGTCCCAGGGAATTAAAAGGAAATCGTAATCTCTGGAAGTAACTAATAAAGCCGCCGGAGGACGGCTTAGTTTAACTGGTGCCGGGGTATTGTTTGTTTCAGCACGGGAATATTGTGGCCGCTTCCATTGCACTACCAGGGCAGGCCCTTTTATTCCCAACGTAGGAAGTTATAAGGAAGACGGAGAAAAAGGGAAATAGGGAGACACGGGAGCGTTTTTCCGCCCCAATATTAACACCAGGAATTTCGTTAGGAAACCCGGGAGAACCGGGTTATACTAAATACCAGAATAAAAGGGACCAATTAAGGAGCCGCATAGCGGGATTCTAACGGGTTCCCAAGGGAGTTATACTATATAAGGATGCTACGAACGCCAACTAAAAGTAAAAATGCCTCCTGGCATCATTATATTCGGTTCCGCCGGCCCGGGTAGTGAAAGTGATGTTGCCCAGGCGCTTTATCGGGGGAATGCTAGTAGAGTCCTGTTCCCGGCCAACATTGAGCTAGTCGGCCGAATAACCAGGATACGAAGGCTCAGTGAAGGGGATGATCCTTTGTCACGCCGAGAAGAGCCGATACTAACCCCAAAAGGGCAAAACAATAAATCCCGGCGATTAACGCCGGGGTTAAGCATCCCGAAGTACCCCGATGAAGACATCCACAAACTATGTAAAATAAAAACCTTTTTTAGCGTTTTTCCCTCACCTGTCAACTATAACCTTTTTTCGGCTTAACCGATTTTGATAAACTAGGTCTCGTTTGAAAGAGCTTTTACCAGGGCTTAAGATAAAATATTGGTATAATTAATTCATTTTTTTGTTTTATCCCTAGAGACTAATTTGTGTCAAAGTTATAAATTTTGTCAATTTTTTCGAAAAGTTTAAATACAATAGTATTATTTTTAGAGGCCCATTAAAAAGAGCATAAAAAGTTAAGAAACTGGTGAAAACTGAATTTTGATATCTTAATTAATTCTCGACTTATTGCCGAAAAACTGCATTACTTGTATCATTTCCTATTGTGAGCTGTCAGATAAACAACGCCGCGTTTTTATCGAGAATGCCATGACAACCAAAACCATTTATTTTTCTACGAATATAAGATAATATTAATAATATTCTTATTATTTGTTTATCATCAATTTAAGAACAGCATTTATATATACACGGCTCGTGGTTAACAATAGCTGATTTATTATCTACGAGCTCTGGCTAATTGTATCTTCATTGTGCTGGAATAGGGTGCACATTTCCAATTTTTCTTAAACGGGTTGTCACCCGTCTAAACACTTTTTTATTAAAATGCCATCTAACTTTCTTGCATATTGTCTTGCAGCAATAAAGGCATTTTGAAAATTTTCAAAATAAACGGCGAGCATATCGTATACCTGTATGCCTTGGTGGGCTTATAAAAATAATACCATTGCATTTAAATTTTTCAAAAAAATTTACCAAATTTTTAGCTTTGACACAAATTACTCTCTAGGAATAAAACAAAAAAAAATAATTATACCAATATTTTATCTTAAGCCCTGGTAAAATCTTTTTTAAACGAGCCCTTGTTTATCATAATAGGTTAAGCCGAAAAAAAATTATTTAATTTTTATCCAATGTACATTTGCTTCTTCCCCCTTCCTATATTTGACAGGTAAGGAAAAAATGCTTATAAGAAAAAAAATTCCTTATTTTACATAGTTTGTGAGAAAACTATCCACGTCATAAGTTATTATGGCATATTTTTAAATAATCCCTGTTTTAAATTTTGTTCTTAGTTTTACGCCCTCTACCAGTGGAATTAGAAACCTGAAAATAATTTCTAGCATTTTCTCGTAGCTGGTTTTACTATAAATATTTTTTTCCGAAAGCTATGCAATAAAGGGTTCTCGAGATATTGCCGGAGGACGACCTTATCAGGACACCCGGTTTATTCCAATTACCTACGTAATTTGTAATTTAAATTTAGTTCCAATTTTATCGAAGCCAAAAAACAAAGCAAGAAAGCAACTAAAATATTAAATCTAATCATATTTTAAATTCTTAGGTTCATATTTACTTTAGTTTTGGTTAGTATAAAATATTGCCTTTTGAATTTAATTTAAAAAAATAATACCTACAATTGGGTTTAAGCCACCACTTTATCCAATAAGGTTAAATTAAAGTCTATTTGCAATTTTGTCGCCAGCCATTGATTTTAACTGCTCTTTTATCTATACAATTTAATTAAACTTTCACTGTGAAAATTAATTTTATTCTTTAAGAATACAATTTTATTGGAATATAATCCGCCTCTTTCTGTATAGCACAGTTTTATAATCATTTAAACTTATTCCCCTAATAGTCCAGGAAACAAACCATTTTACCTGGCAATTTTTTTTAAATGCATAGAATGACTTGAAATTTTGACAGTAGGTAGCGAATAGTCCAAGGATTAAAATCTATATTATGCCGAAGGGCGCCTTTACCTTGGGGGTGGTTGCCAAACCATCTCGGGGGTGAACTTTTTTTATATTTTGACCACAGGAATCTATAGAAAAATTATTTCTAAGCAAAAAATGTGCTATGTTTTTTTTTAGTAACATTTATACTTTTTGAGTTATTCGATCGAAAGTCGAAGTTTTTCGTTGGTAAAATTAACGTTTTAAGTCGCTTTTTGGAAATAACTCGATAAGTATACATTTTATCAAAAAATTGTAGGAAAAAAAACGAATAAAATGGTTTGTCTGTAATTGCTGTTGGACCAATACAAACCAAGTTGTGGTTTGTTAAAGTTAGCTGTTATTCATTGAACACAAAATGTCAGAGAATAACTTTTTTAAAGCATTTACAAAGACCTTTCTTTTTTTTTTAAGTATCATAAAAGTTGAGTAAGTTAGGATTAAAATAAGATTAGACAAAATTAGACCAAATTTCCTTGAGTACAAAAATTTTTGAAAACAACCTCCTAATTACCACCCTAATTAAAATAATTCATAGCCGTTTTTTTTATCTATGTATTATAAATACATCTAAAATTTTAACTGATTTAAATTGCTTAGTTTTGAAAAAAAAATGGAGCTGAAAGTAAAAATTAAATTTCAGAATTTTAATAAAAAATGAAATCTTCATAAAAAATCTTGAAAACAAAGGAAGATACAAGAAGAACTTTTTATCACATTTTTTTAAAATCAGCGGTTTTGTACTATTTTTTGCATTGTAATATTGTAAGGGGTGGATTTTTAAGGATTAGAAAATTACAAAATTAAATAAGTAATACTTTTGAGCGGTCAAATTTTTTAATTATAACTCTGTGACAATATTTTTATTTTTCTAGGGTAAACAATTTTTTTTAATAAATCATACCAACCATACCAGTTGATTTTCAAGGGTTAAAATATATTAAATAAAATTTTAATAAATTAAATGCTTATTTTTTAATTTATATTAGCCCTATTTTATGTTACTTAAGCGTTAATATGAAATGTTTAAAGGTTTTTGCAATTAGGGGTAGTTTTCACCTCATTATGCAGATTTTGAAGAGAAGGCTAAGTTAAGCCTTTTTCCAATTTTTATGTAAAACACTGTGATAATATGTTAATTTTTTAGGGTAAATATTTTTTTTATTCATAATAGGGATAATTTTTAGGTGCTGAAATATTTCATATAATGCTTTAAAGAAACAAAATACTACTTTTTTAACTTATTTAAGTCAAATTTTACTCAACTTAAGCTTTAATGTATAGTTTTATAGGTTTTAGCAATAAACGGTAGTTTTCACCCTTAAAAAATAAAGAGCGCCCATCGGCATAATATAGATTTTAAAGAGAAGGGTAATTCAAGCTAAATCCCAAACTTTCATGCAAATCTGTGCATTTTAAAAAAACTGGAAGGTTTTGCACTTTTTTAGCTTCGTTTTCTGGACTATAAGAAATTGTAATAATAAATATTTTTATTAGGCTGAAACCTAATTTTAAATACCGTTGGTTTTATGCCTTTTGCGAAGGTATTTAAATTGTAAGCTTGAGCGAATATCGGTAAACTGCTGAGTATAAAAAATACTTCCTTGTAGAAAATATGGTAATTTATTTTCGATAATAATTTGCAATCTAGCGTATTTTTATATAATTTGACAATCTTGGTACCGACTTTGTTAGGAGTAAAGCACAGCTTCGATTATTATCGAATTTGCCAAACGACGAAGAATATTAAATGTATTATATATTTGTATCGATAGGTTTCAAAATCTCTTTTAGTGTACCTCATGGAAAAAAATATCAAATAATCTTTAAATTTGCCATAAGACGCAATTTGCCAATTGTCTGTACCAAAAATATTTATATTACCACTTAGAAATCATTAAACGAGGTGAGTAAAATGTAAAGTGTAAAGTGTCTTACAGTTGTGTGTCATTACAACATTTGTTGGGTTACACATTTTTAAATCAATAATGGCCATTTAATTACGATTGCATTTCTTTTCTTAAAAACTTTCGACACTTTGTGGGGTTTGTCAATGTTTAAATAATACAAAATTATGAAATTGTCCTCTCTTAACACTTTAAAATATAAATATTTTTGGTCTCGACAATTCGCATTGCGTACTATGGCAAATTTTAGGATTATTTGATATTTTTGTCCATGAGTATAGATAGAACAGTAATGAAAAGTTTTTTTCAGCTGCTTTTGGTTAAATAATTTGTAGTTATCCTATAATTACAGATATAATCTAGACAAAAAAAAAGACTGGGTAAAGTGGAATATTATAGAAGATAAATGTATCTATTTAATAAAGAAAGTACATACCTACTTTAATTCCATAAAAGCAAAAATATGGAAAAAAATGTATGTTGAGCCGCAAGTACAGGATGAACGTTTATTTTATACAATAGCAATACAATTAATCGTAGAAAATATTGCCAAAGTATTAAACGATATACCTTTTGTACGAATTCTGTATTATTTATTTTTTTAAATAATTAAAAAATAATATGTGTATGTTAGTATACCGCGTTTAGTTTTTTTTGTAATTAAATCTATTTTGGAATTTCAGAAGGTGTATTTTATTACTTAGTGTATTTTATTAATAAGTCGAGTTTCAAAGTTGTGGTAATATTATGTTTATGCAAAGGTCTTTCCATTATGTTCAAAGTATCTTTAGTGTTAACCAGTGTGCCTTTATCTTATTTCGTTTTAAATCTTGGCTCTTAGGTTGCACTTTCGTGCACCAACCAGCAGTAATAACTGGATGCATGTTGTCTTAAAACTGTATAAATAGGGAGGTTTTCAGTTGACTCTAATAAAATGTACGACCTTAGCAAAACAAGTTTTAATAATATATCATCAAATGTACTGCTTAACGAGCAACAAAAATTTATCGGAGCCTTGTTATGACGCTGTAGCCAGTTGTATTTTTTTTTTTCGATATACCATAGGCGTATTTAGGGGCTGCAGCTCTTCCCAAAGGCTACATATTTTGTGATAATGCCACCACTAACATTATAAAAATATCTATTACTTCCGTAATACCACCAATATCCTTTAAACGGGAAAATTTATAATAAACTCTTCACCAGCAGTTGTATATACTCATCAAATCTTTTTAGTACCGCAGCACCTTAGTTTTTTTTATCTTAAAAAAGTCCAGAAAACGAAGCTGAAAAAAGTGCAAAACCTGTCAATTTTGCCTTAAAATGTGGGATTAAGCCTAACTTACCATCCTCTTAAAAATCTAAATTACGCGCTTTTTTTAGAAGTTTATTGCTAAAACATATAAGACTATATACATTAAAGCTTAAGTTAAGTAAAATTTACTTAAATATGTTAAAAAAGTAGTATTTTGTTTTTTTGAAACAATATATTAAAAATTTTAGCCCTTAAAAATCAACCCCTATTATGATTTAATTTAAAAAAATACATTTAAAAATTAACATATTATCAGAGTGTTTGCATAAAAATTTAGGATTAAGCTTAACTTACCCTCCTCTTCAAAATTTTTATTATGCTAAAGGTTGCTTTTTATTTTTTAGGAGTGAAAACTACCCCTTATTGCAAAAACCTTTCAAACTGTCATATTAAAGCATAAGTCGCATTAAATTAGGCTTAAATATGTTAAATTATATTTAATACTATGAAACATTATTTAAGATATCTTAACCCTTGAAAATCAACCCTTTTTATAATTAAATTTAAAAAAATGGTCCTTTGGTTTTTGTGATAAAAAGTTATTTAAAAAAACATTTTGTTGGTTTTTTAAAGAGCTATTAGGTGCTATATATTGAAACTGCTTAAAACCCTTACTTTTTTAAAGGGGTGAGTTTAAAGGGCTGATACAAGGTAGTGCTCGTCTATACACACGCGTTTTAGACGTTTATATCTTACTTAATTTCCGTCATACGGTAAATAAAAAAAAAAAAAACAAAATGTTTGTTTTTCAAAAGGCTACACAATTTAATACCTTAGTAATTTTCACGTATCTCCCTTAAATTTCAAGTTTTTTTGAAGAAAAGGTTTTTTTTATCAAAATTCTGAAATTTGATTTTCACTTGCAGCTTAATTTTTTTTTTAAACTAAGCAATTTAAACTGGTTAAAATTTTAGAATGTATTTATGATACATAGGTAAGGGGAATTGAAAAAGGGCTACGACTCATTTAAATTACGGTGGTTAGTTTTCGAAGATTTTTAAACTCAAAAAATTTTGGTCTAACCTTATTTTAATCATAACTCACTCAATTTTTATGATATATGCCTTTTTTAAAAAAAGAAAGGTTTTTGCAAAATCTAAAATTTTCTGATTGATGAATAACAGCTAAGCTTAAACAAACCACATTTTGATTTGTATTGGTTCCACAGCAATTACAAAAAAAAGGTATTTCATTTGTTTTTTTAAAAGCTACAATTTTGTTATTTACACTTTTTTTGATAAAATGCATACTTATCTAGTTATTTGCAAAAAACCTATTAAAAACGTTGATTTTATTGACGAAAAACTCCTACTTTCGATCGCAAATAAATAGAAAAGTATGCATTTTACAAAAAAAATGTGTGATGGTTTGGCAACCACCCCTAAGGTAAAGGTGCCAAAAATGCATTCAAAAAATGCATTTTTTTGAGACGGCTTTTGGAAGATTAATTAACTTTGTAAATATGAGTCAGACTGACCCAAATTGGGTTCTCGGTGGTTTTTGAGGTCGCTGATCACGATTATGATGTTTAAATTGACCAACAGCAGACCGGGAGCTCAGGAACGCCGATGAACGTCATCTCCGTTGGACTTTTCCAAAGTTCACGTGGGAAAGGAGAGAAACTCGACGTCCAAGGGTTTTTTGGATCGCTAAATTCAAATGGCATCGGCGAACACACTCCCCGGACACCGAAAACTGGACGCGGACCATATCTCTGAGGGTTTTCCCACACAATCGAAATAGATGAACCGACAATCGTTATAGGGTTTTTTTTTTGGGACGCTGAATCCGAATTTTACGCGGACAACGACCCCCCGAACACCTGGTGCAACGTAATCTGGCCCTAAACGTCATCTTTGTGGGACTCTACCAAAATTCAAGCGCGAAATGAGAGAAACTTGGCGCCCGGGGGTTTTTTGGGGCGCCAAGTTTCTATTCTTCACCGCGTGAATTTTGTAAGAGTTCCACGGAGATGACGTTCATTGGCGTTCCTGAGCTCCAGGTCGGCTGTGGGTAAATTTAAACATCATAATCTTGATCAGCGGCCTCGAAAACCTCCTAGAACCCGATTTGGGCCAATTCTAACTCTTATTTACTAAGATATTAAATCTTCCAAACGCCGTCTAAAAAGAAATGCATTTTTTGAATTCATTTTTGGCTGCAAAAATGCAATTTGCGGTTTATATAAGTCACAAAAAAGGTACATTTTTTACAAAAAAATTTTGGAAGAGAATACAAAAAACCACATTCCGATCCGTCCAAGTGCAAAAAATTCCGAGGTTGAGTGCTTCATTGCCTCGACTATTAAATGTTTGATGAATTTGCTTTTGACAGGTGTTATATTTTTGTAAGAGAGTATTTTTTAGAACTAATAAATTCTATGTATGCTTTATATATTTTCTAAATGTTCTTTTATTGTTATTATAATATTTTACCGAATTAATAATACTTTAAAAAGATTTAACTTAAAAATCATACTTTCACAATATTGTATTTATATTTTTGCCAAAAAACACAAAACATATAAATGAACGTGTCTAAAACATAACAAATTTAGATTTCACAATTTAATTATAATCTGCGTGATAATGGACAATAATTACTAACATAAATTCAGCACTGGTTGGGTCAATAAAATATTTATGCTTTTATGCCTTTAGCTTATTAGACTACAGTCGTAACATCAACGCAGTCAAACATGTTGCGGGTTGGATAAAGTGGATTGTAAGGAGAGTCCCAAATAACGGCTTTAGGCATGATACGTAAAATTCCTTTAAATTTTAATTATATTAAGAATACAAACACCTTATATACAGTGTGGTCCGTTAAGTATGCAACAAATGGGAACCTTTTTTATTTGCAATTTGTCAGAAAATTTTATTCTTCATAAAAGTTGGTGCATGGTCTCAAACTGTATTAGCAGTAGTTACTTTTATTAAAAGTTGAATGGTATACAGGGTAGGTCAAAAAAATTGAAAACTGCTTAAGAGTAAAGTACCCTTATTTTAAAAAATATAACAAAATGTTATAGGGAAAAGTTGTTTAGAATTTAAAGTTATATCCAAGTACCAAGTCATGGCCCTCTATTTAAATTTTTAGTTTTTTTTTGAAATTTTTGAATTTCCCCTGTATAATGCATGTTTATATTGTTCTAATTTTATATTTGTTTAAAGAACCCAAAACTAAGTTACTTTTAAACAACTGTTCTTAAATTAAAACATATTTGTAAAATTAAACTGAATTTTTAATTTTTTTGCCATTCGCCAACTTCAAGTTTGTTGCAAGGATATTTAATATAACTTTAAAACTCCCTAAATATATTTTTAAGCAAGGCAAGTACTTTATTTTTAATAATATGCCAATAGAAAGCTTTAAAAAATGTATTATATTTCTATAAAAAAAAATATATCAAAATGCTTCAAGTTGAACTTATATTGAAGCAAAGCAAATAGCAGGGAGCCATGAGAAAACAAATGACTGACAAGAAAATCTATTTCTAGTTTGACCATTTTAAACTTTTTTAAACTTATCCATAAGACGTTTGTTTCATAGTAACTGTTTTTTTTTTTTTAAATTACAAATGCCTCCTCGAGTATTCTTAACGTTAACTGAAAAGGCAGAACTAGTTTTAATTTGTGGAGATGGTTATAAAAATATGCGTGAAGCTGCAGATATTTTTAACGAAGGGCATCCAGAAAAACAAATTTATTATTCAACTGTAAGTAGAATTCTAAACCATTTAAGGCGACAGGATCATTGTCACATATAAGTACCATGAAGAACGAATAAAAACTGTCTGTACGGAAGAAAACCAATTAAACGTACTTCAGACAGTTATTGAAAATCCCAAAACGTCCACAAAACAGATTTCTGAATATATTGGTATTAAAAAACCCTCTGTAAAGCGAATCCTTAAAAAAAAAACAAATATTACCCATACAAACCGAAATTTATTTGTACATTACAAGAAAGGGATTATGATTTAAGATACGATTTTTCAATATGGGTCCAAGGTCAAATAGAAGAACAAAGAGATTTTCATCACCATATCCTATTCGGAGATGAGTCGACTTTTACCACAAATGGTGTACTATCGTCCCAACATTGTAGATGGTGGTCTGATGAAAATCCAAATTTTGTTATCGACAACAAAAATCAATATTACCAAAAAACTAATGTTTCGTGTGGTATCTTAAATAATAAATTAATAGGTCCCTTCTTTTTCCCAGAAATCCTAAATGGGAATAGTTATCTAAATTTTTTGGAAAATGAACTGGACAATTTTTTAGATCAGATGCCGTTACAAGAACGGCAAAATTGGTGCTTTATACATGATGGATGTCCTGCTCATTCTACCAGAGATGTTGCTCAATGGCTGAATAGAAAATTTGGCAATAAATGGTTAGGACGAAATACAGATCCACGGTGGCCTCCTCGTTCGCCAGACCTGACACCGGTGGATTTTTTCTTGTGGAGATATTTGAAGCAACAGGTTTATAAAGATAGACCGTTTAATAATGTTCAAGAACTACAAACTTCAATAAGATTTCATTGTAGAAATATTCCTGCTAGGGTGTTGGCATCTACATTAAGAGAATTTAACGCGAGAACAATAAGGTGCATTGAAAGGGATGGTAGTCATACAGAGACCTTACGATAGTTCTTGTTTTAAGCAGTTTTAATTTGTTTTTTTATTTTTTTTTATTCTTGCAATAGTCTTCGGACATTTTTAAAATTATCTTTCCATATTATTAAAAAGATTAGAATTAAAATAGTTGTACTTTAATAAAAAAATCTTAGAACTCAGTTGTTTTTTTTTTCATAGCGATCTACTATTTTTTTTGTTTTAGTATTAGCTCAACTTGTAACATTTTGATATGAAATTAATATAAAAATATTATACTTTTTGAAAGTTTTTACACACATATTATTAAAAATAAAGTACTTGCCTTGCTTAAAAATATATTTAGGGAGTTTTAAAGTTCTATTAAATATCCTTGCAACAAACTTGAAGTTGGCGAATGGCAAAAAAATATAAATTCAGTTTAATTTTACAAATATGTTTTAATTTAAGAACAGTTGTTTAAAAGTAAGTTAGTTTTGGGTTCTTTAAACAAATATAAAATTAGAACAATATAAACATGCATTATACAGGGAAATTCAAAAATTTCAAAAAAACTAAAAATTTAATAGAGGGCCATGACTTGGTACTTGGATATAACTTTAAATTCTAAACAACTTTTCCCTATAACATTTTGTTATATTTTTTAAAATAAGGGTACTTTACTCTTAAGCAGTTTTCAATTTTTTGACCTACCCTGTATACCTTTCAACTTTTAATAAAAGTAACTACTGCTAATACAGTTTGAGACCATGCACCAACTTTTATGAAGAATAAAATTTTCTGACAAATTGCAAATAAAAAAGTTTCCCATTTGTTGCATACTTAATGGACCACACTGTATATTATATATATATATATATATATATATATATATATATATATATATATATATATATATATATATATATATATATATATATATATATATATATATATATATATATATATATATATATATATATATATATATATATATATATATATATATATATATATATATATATATATATATATATATATATATATATATATATATATATATATATATATATATATATATATATATTTATTGAGAGATGGTATTTAAAAAGTTCAAAAATATTGATATATAAGAAGACAAAAAAAATGACATCAATTTGTTTACATGCAAATAATTGTAAAAAGATCAATATAACACTTGTATTATTATACACCATTAAAAAAAGCATTACATTTTCTAAATATCAAGCTGCCCAGTTAATAACAGCAAAGTAAGGCTTAGTAATAAAGTTAAAATCTTATTATTTAAAATTGCCCTATTTGTCTAGCTAAAATTCTCTAGAGATTAGTCGAAATTCAGTCGCTAAAGAAACTACGCTCCACCAGGTATCAAAAAGACAAAAGAAAACGGCTTTATAGCTACTTTCTGGACATAACCTAAAAAGTTGATACGGTCTATTCCTCCATAGTTTAATATTTTAAAGAAAGTAAAGTTAATTAAAGTGAATATAAAAATTAATTTAAGGTATATTTAATCAATTTACCTGGAGGCAGTGGCAAATCTCATAACATTTGTGCCGATTTCCATAACATACAAAAATAAACAAAGTTCGTCAACCAGCTGATAGAAAATTTGCAATGTTACGTCATCCCATGGTATCCAGCTAATGGTTTTTAATAATCCAGTTCAAAAAAACCTTTTTAGAAGACATTGTAGCCTGTTTGTATAAATATATATCCTTTTTTATTATTTTTCAAAGAAAATCAATTTTGTAACAGCAAACAGGTAAATTAGAATAGACATTTTAAAACAGATTAAGTGTAATAACATTTCTCGTCGCTAGGAGAAAAAGGACAGGTCCAGACATAAAATAGATATTGTTTTAAAATGTTTATTTTATTTAATAATTTGTTGGATTACATTAGCGCCCCACAAACAAAAAAAAATATATTGTGATAGTTATTATAATATAATAATCTCAATCTAATTTAATTTAATAAAATCCAATACAAACCACACATCATACAAAATAATAATCTATCACAAAATTGTCGCCTAACGTGGGGCAAATTTGATTTTTTTTATAAATAAATAATATTTTAAACAATAAGAATTAACGAGAACATATAAAGTTTTTAAAATTGGAACTTGTATGTAGATATTAATTAAATAAACAAAAAAATGATAAAGTTATATCAATTGGTTTCTGTGATTTTCGATTTTAAAAATTGGCCATTTTACTACTGACTAACTGATTGACTTACTTATTGACCTATCATAATTATGGGGCATCTCCCAAGGGAGTAGAAAAGGGAAATTTGGTACGTAAATAGGTTTTACGACATAAGTAAAGAAAACATTTTGAAAACTGCACATTTTTTACTTGGAACGCCCTGAAACTGGGGCGGTAATATCGTGTATTATTAAGGGGGTACTTTAAAAGTTTGCAGTCTGATTGAACCTGAGTTTCTGTGGTCATATCTCATATAATTAAAAATGCAGGCAGGGTTTTATTCGCTAAACAAAGAAAATTGCTACCCATCAGGCCAATAGAAATCAATAGGTTTTAAAGTTGGGCATGAACTTCTATATAAATGCCAACAAGCAATTATTTAAATTTTTAATTCAACACACACAATAGGTAGGTACTCAATTATGTATCCAAGAAGGGTGGATCAAACTTAGTCTAATTTTTAAATCTTAGTACTTTAAGAGGCCAAGATTTTTAGATAGGACCCCATCTTACATAATTGTTTTTGGTGAGATCTCTTTGGAAGTTTAACTAATAAAAAAAAAATAAAAATAAAACTAGAGTAGCCTGATGGGTAGCAATTTTCTTTGTTTAACGGATAAATCCCTGCCTGCATTTTAAATTCTGAGAATTATGACCACAGATACTCAGGTTCAATCAGACTGCAAACTTTGAATTACCTCCGTAATAATATACCATATTCCCACTCCTATTTCGGGGCGTTCCCAGTAAAAACGTGCAGTTCTTAAAATGTTTTTTTACTTATGTCCTAAAACCTACTTACGTGCCAGTAGTAAAATGGCCAATTTTTTAAATCAAATATCTTAAAAACCATTTGACATAACTTCCTCCATTTTTTATTTAATTAATATTTACATACCAAATCTCAAACCTTTATGTGGAACGACAACAAAGCTATAATAGGGAAAAATACTCGCCGAAACGGTTCTTGTAATATACACACTACGTGCTTCAGACCGAAACTTAGCCTGGCGTACTACCGTATGTCAGATTAATTTGATCATGGCTTAATGGAACTCCATAAACACAAAAGGTAATAAAATATTTTTGAGTTTTTTATTTAACTTGCCCTTACAACATGAGACCAAGGTTTCCAACTGCTCATTTAAAATGTGATAAGAAGATAAGAGAAATTATTATTTAGTAAAAATTTTGAAGCTAATAAAAAGTGTAATTTTAATTTCTTTATTTAGAAAAATACATATAAGGCGACAGTTGTATCAGTGGTTGTATATGCTAACCAAGATGTACCTTATTGACTTGCTAAAAAAATACCCTACTAACTAAAAGTTCTAAAAAATACGTTTGTTTTTTCCTTTAGAGCAGTCCAATTTTGGATAAAGCGTAATTACTAGGTACTAAGAATGCCAGAATTTTAGTTATTAAACCATTTTTCCTTAATTCCCTTAACCATGTGCAAGTACGGAAACAAGCAGATTTTTATTTATCGGCACTTCTAACGCCATGGGAAGGTACCACCACGGGTATTATGGTAAAAACCACTTCCTCTAAACTATCCAAGAAATTATCCAGATATAAGCTATATTGTACCGTAAAATTTAACTTAAACACAATAGTACGTGCTGTTTGCCTATTCTTGCTTATCCACCTGACCTTACTTTCCGGCTTAAATGCAATATTTTACACAAGAGGTTAAAGGTAATCGAGTGTGCTAGTATTATTGGGGAATTTACGGCAAATTTATGAATTAAAATATAGCGGGTTTTTACCTTGAATGATAATTGCTTTAAGCCAATTGAATTATATGTTTCTGCATACCTAAAATCTTAAGAAACAACCATTTAATATACGTGATTTTATAAATAGTAAGATTTGTGTAACACCATAAATTTAAAAGCGTGGCGACATTAAATTTATTATATATTTTTTTTACCATATTAGTACCTCATTATAATGAAAAGTTTTTAATTTTTAATATTATTACCGTCCATATTTCTATAGACGACTATAGATATTTATTCTTGCAAAAGCATTAAGGCATAAAAGGGTGTGTGTGGTAGCCGTATTTGATACTGGAAGTAACATATGTGCATTAAGAAAAGAAGTGTATGAAAATTATTTTCAACATATTCCTTTAACCCAAGAAAAAATTAAAATTAGTGGCATAGGATCAAACAAAGTGAAAACTCTAGGATACTTTAGAAAAGAAGTTAGTGTTAATAGTGAGATAGTGACGTTGACATTTCATGTTATGCCTATTGAGTGCTCAAGCTACAAAGCTATCATAGGCAATGATCTTTTGGATCATATGGAAGTAAACATTAAGGACGGAAGAATTAAAGTGTACAAGAGTGAGAACGAAAATTTCTTGATGGAAATTAGGGTGGCAAATGAAGAAAATAAAATCGATGTAGGTAACATAGAAAACAAGGAAGTCAGGAACAAAGTAAAAACTATGGTAGAAAATTATCAACCCAATAAGTCGAAAAGCACAGAGATAAAAATGCAACTTGTATTAAAAGATGATGAGCCAGTGTATTAAAACCCAAGACGACTTTCAGTGACTGAGAAACAAGAAGTTGATAGGCAGATAGAAGAATGGTTAGAAGATGGTATTATTCAACCTAGTTGTTCAGAGTATGCTAGCCCTATCCTACTCGTCAAAAAGAAATATTTGGTTGTTTTTTTCTGTTTCTATTGTGAATTGTAACTTGGGATGGAAGTTATTAAATGCATTTAATATATCGTTAACCTTATCTTGTGGTACTGCTGTTAAACAGTCATCGACAAACCTTTTAAAGAAAATTATATTAAAGTCTAGGTTTTTAATTACATTTTCTTCCAAATATTCCATCACGAGCTGTGCTACTGTAGAAGAGATGGGCGAACCCATTGCACAACCATCTAATTGTTGGTAAAATGTATTTGCATATTGAAAATAATTATTATTTAAAGCCAGGTTTGTGCCTTCGATAAAATCATTTAGGTTAAGTGATGTATGTTCTTTTAAAAGATTCCATTTTTGGGTTATTATTTTTGAAACAAGTTCGTTTGGAATATTGGTATATAAAGATATCACAGCAAGAGATATTAGTGAATAGTTATTAGGTATATCAACGGTATCAATAAACTGTTTAAAATTGAAAGAGTCTTTAATAAAATATTCATTTTGTCCGCAAATTTTGGATAAACAGTTGGAAAGATATTTAGATATTTTGTAAAACGGCGATTGGATACAGGAAACTATTGGTCTTAGAGGTATGCCTGTTTTGTGTAATTTCGGAAGGCCGTATATTTTGGGAGCTACTGCGTTATGAATCATAAGATTTTTGGCCTCACATTCTGAAAGAACTTTTTTATTCTTTTTAAAATTATTATTATTTTTGACTTGAAAGGAATTTGTACTATCTGTTCTTAATTTTTTATAGGTGGTTGTATCATTAAGAAGGTTATTAATTTTTGCGTCATAATCTACCGAATTCATTATGACAGTTTTATTCACTTTATCAGATTTAAGGATTTTAATTTGAAGATTTTGTTTTGTAAAATGTTTTGCTTTTTTGAATATCTTTTTGAAATGGTGTGATTTTATTTTTTTTGTGTTTAACTTTTAACTGATGATTTGTCACAACGTTCACGATGTTTGCACGGATTGATTCTTTAATTTCATTTGGTGTGTCGTTAATAACGCTTTCAACTCTAGCAATGTAATTAATAGTTGGTAATTGTTTGTCATTCGTCACAGCGTTGATTGAGTAATGTTTTGGGAAGATCCCTAATGCCTATAAAAACAAACGTGGCTCGCGACAAAAATTATTTCTATCTTTCTTAAACCAATGCAAATAGCATCTTCCGTCCTTTTTGAGTGACGACTGATGCAAAAGTGATTCCGAAAAAGCGTGATCGATTGGTGCTGCCCCAATAAAAATTTACGGCGTTTGTGTAAACAACGGTCGAATTTAAGTGGGAGCCTGGGTTTTAAAATTTTTAAAAGACATAAAATGGAATCGGATTTTTGTCGCTACACGCTGCGTTGCCAGATCTAAAGAAATTTCTTCCCTTTACGGGAAGTTAACCATGTATAATTATTGTGTGCTCGTGCGTAATCTTAAGATACATTTTTTATTTAATTATTTTTAGTTTGAGGAGAAAAGTAAAGACTGATAAAGTTAAAAGTCCACTCCCCTTTAACTTCTTGATTTTAATAGCTATGTGCCTATATTTTTGAGAAAAAATATTAAGATGAAAGATTTAACTTACCTTAACAGTACAGCACAGTGTCTCAAAAAGAAATTCTTTCTTGAGCTGTTGGTTTAGTGGGAATTAAGAATGAAAGGACTGATTACTTAGTTTTCTTGTATATCTTTTTATTTTTTGGGACGTATTTATTAAGCCCTTTATTGAGGCTACAATTTTTAGCCCAATAGTCGAAAAAAATAAAAAGGTTCACAAAGAAACTAGTCCTTTATTCTCACTAAATCAACAGTCCAAAAATTAAAAGTGCATAGGATGCTAACGCCAACATCATTTACCTAGTTCTTCCTAAAAATCAAATTTTGTTTAAGAAAACATATTTATTAAAACAATTGAAATTTATAAATAACGAAAACTTTATTCTTTATTAAAAATATTTTCTCTGTACAACTCTATACAAAACATATAAATATGTAATAAAAATACTTAATAATAAAACCTCGAATAAATATAACATGACTAAACTAAATTTAAATAAATATAATTATTGGAGTATTGAAGTGAAATAAGTATATAAAATAAAAAATACATGATATTTCGATTTATTTAATATTCCTATTTGTTTTAGAAATCTGGAAAATTAATTTTTCTGTTAGTTTTTGGCCCTCAACAAAAAAAATGGTCATAAGTCTAAATATTATTTGAATTAATAATTTTAAAATTTACATAGGCTTTTAAAGTCCTTGGTTTTATACAGGATTACAGGATGATACAAATTCGTGTCGAAGTATGGGGATCTCGGTAACCACAGGAGATACAGGGTCAGTTAAGTGAATGGGGGCAGAGTTGCGCAAATTTATGACCAATAAAATGTTTTTAGGCATAGAGGAAAGAAACTTAGAAATTTGATAGGTTTTTAAATTTTTTGTGTGAAGAAACTTGGGTGAAGATGTAACACTTTCTCCAGATGTCGAAGCTACTTCATTGTCCTGGTCCTGGCTTAACTTTTCTGAAACAAAGATAAGAACTTACAGTGCTTTCTTAATTAAGCCTCTGTATTAATATTAATATTAGGGCTTTGCAAGACTCTTAAAACTTAGACTTTCAAAAAAAATTGATAATTTTTTTTTCTTAATTATATTAAAATTATTGTTAAAAATTGTGGAAAAAAAACTGTGAAAGAGCTCTTACTATTGATATTAAGAGGTCCGCATCGTAAATTTCCCATTTAAATAACATAGGAACAACGTTCTTTTGGACTTTGGAATTTTGTAACTCACGTTAGGGATAATATATATTTAAAGACAATTAAAAAATTTTCTTGTAGAAAATTTAACGCTTAACAAAAAAGGTCTGTTACAAATTTTTGGTATACATATTATTTTTTTGTTTGTTTTTTTGAACCTTAAAATTTTATCTATTTCTATTTTATATTTTTTTAATTTTTCGCAGCAAAAAATTGATGCTATTAGGCGTTACTATGTGGTAATTAATCATCATGAAGAACACTGATAAATAAAACTACTATGTTTTTTTACTACTAAAATATATTCACAATTATTGTTACTGCAGTTTCAACTCACAGAGTCATTTTCAAACAAAATTTTTTCAGACTAAAGTATCAATACAAAAATAAGGTGAATTTATACCTTTAAGTGGTAAATATATTCTTAGGAAGCGGCGGAGGAATTAACAGTTTATTATGGTTTGGCGACAGTAAATAGCGGGGAAAATACAAGTTCGGTTTGGTTATTAAGCAGATGTACATTATTATTTTTATTGCCTTTGTATATTTCTAGGGATTCTAGATAGTTTAATTTATGACTCTTGGTTGAATAGTGTAATATTTCGATATTATTTAAATTAGGGAATTTGTGTTTTTTTTCTAAACAATGATTAGCTTGTAGTCTATATGATCTAAAATGTTCTAAATAGCGAGTTTTATGCTCCTACCTTTTTGTCCTATATAAAAGTTATCACATTTTGTTTAAAAATGACTCAGTGATTTGAAACTGCAGTAACAATGATTGTGAATATATTTTAGTGGTAAAAAAACATAGTAGTTTTATTTATCAATTTAAATGGTTACATTAAAATAGTTTTATTATAATTGGCCATGTTTTTCTGCATTCGCTTATAAGTACCAATAATGTACTGTAATTGCTCTTCATTTTTGGTAAAACACTTACTGTAGATATTGTTCAATTAACGCCAAACCACGCTTCGCAAAAAAAAACAATATTTTTTTAGTTAATAATTAAATAATAATTAACAATAAATAAATAAATAAAAATCTATTTATTTAAGAATAATAATTGATTTTAATTTTTAATCAGCAAAATGACAATTTTTTACAAACATTTTTAGTTTTTTGCTAATAACTACAAACTTTAAAAAACATCAAATTTTTTTTTTAAAGATAGTTAATTGAAAATTAAATGCTGTACAAAAAAATGTTCCATGAAATTTTCTCACCTAGTTGATGGTTGCGTCGAAAAATTAGAAAAATGTATTATGTTATCAATCCAAGCTTAACTTTGAATAACCTGTTAATATCAATATTGAGAGCTCTAACTTTCACAATTTTTTACCATGTTCAACTAAGTATATTTTCGATTAAATTAAGAGAAAATCGATTTTTTGAAACAGTCTAATATACTATAACCTAGTGACAACATGTAAAATAATAACATATACTCCAACATATAATAATAGGTAGGTATCACTTACCTGAAAGATACTTAATGGGTACAGCAAATTTACTTAAAAGTTTATGTTCTGTCGAAAAATCTCTAAAACTAGATATCAAAAAATGTTTCTCACATATTGTTTTTGTTTTTAATTGGGAATCACTAAGGTTGAATAACTTAGAATTTCTACTATTCAGAATCCAAATGTTGCCCCGTTTTGCATCCTTTATGGGAAACGAATAAATACTTAATTTGGGATTTGTCTTTTTGGTGTTTTTGCAATAAGCATAAACACAGCAATGCGAGGCTGTTGTAAAATTCATTTTTACAAAAAGTAACTATCCAAGCCACTTTACTTCACCCTTAATAAATTGTCCTCATAAATTTAAACGTTAATAACACAAAACGCACGAACTCAACACGACACTACGGAACAACCCTAACAACCAACTAAAAAAATTACAAAAGAATACACAACACATCTGACAACGTCGGCGTTTCGTTGGTAGGTTACGTTTACGAGGGCATACGCGTTGGTTTATAAAAATTTTACAGAAACCTTTTTTATATTTCATTAAATAAATCAATAAATAATTATTTAGTTTATGTTTTCCTAAACAGATGGTCGATGCTAGCGCTCGAAGCGACTAAAACATTTGTCGGCTTTTACTTCCCATAAGCTTATGTATCTTCCCCAAAACATTACTCAATCAACGGTCACAGGTAAAGAAAATTTTTACCTAAAGCTAAAACTTCCGCTACATCGTCTGAAATTTCAGTATCTGAGATTTATGTATCCCTTTTTCTGTATTAATTTTAACATTTTTAGGGGTTTGTTTATAATTTTTTTTATTTTTTTTTGATTTTTTGATTTTTTTTTAAGCAAATGTTTTCTTATTTATTATTTTTTAAAAAGTTTAAAATCGTTTGAATATTCTCGGGTATACTTGATGACACGAAAACTAACTGTGGTTAATAGCTGTGTTTATTTTTATTAATTTTTTTGTTGCTGTTTTAGTAAGAGCTAAAATTTTTGTTTTGTTTCAACCATCAAATTTTTAAAAATTTTTTTCAAAGGGACGTACCTGTAAAAGTTATGTGTGATATTAAAATTTAGGAATACTGACAAGTATTCAAATGTTTACATCTTAATAAGAATATTCTTCTATTTTTCTGCTTGGCTAGCTTTTGGGAAAACTTGAGATTGCTTTTAATGAATTCGCTATTTCCTCCATAAAGCTTTCCTATCCTTAAAAAAGTCATGTTCCCTTTTATTGCAATTTTAACCCATGCAATATTTATATAATATTTATTTTTCTTTAACCATTATTTATAAATTTCTTTTTTTATTCTTGGGAATAGATTAATAAAGCAAATGGTGGAAGTTTATTGCAACGTTTCACACGTTATTTATTGTGCTTTTTCAAGCGTAAGTATCTAAAACATAGAATTAAAATCAAAAGATAATTAAAACAGAACATCACACAATATTTTTAGAGTATTAAAAAATTAGTGTAAAACATGAAAGAATTACAAATTTTTAAAAACAACATTTAAAAGTTCAAAATTAACACAAAAACAGGTACATAAAAAAAATTAATTTAAACAGGATGCCTCCTTGGAGTTCTAACATTTTTATAACTAAAAAATTTTTTTAAAACTATTCCTTTTATTTATTTTTATTTTATTGATATTTTTTTAAAATAAAGGAACTAAAGAATAAAGGCTTGCTATTTGCATATTTGTTTTTCATATGCTGTATACAGGGAAATGGTCGCTGTTATAAATATTGTTTATACAGTGTGATAAAAGTATTAATATTTGATTTAAAACATTCATGGATTTATTAAATTAAAATAGATTTGACCAAGAATATTAATATCTTTTTGTCGTTTACAGCTTCTTTTTCTTTTTTTATTTCGATCATTTCTTTGATTGTTAGTTTTTTAATTAGAATCTTGTGACAGTATTTTAGTTTTTTTAAAATTAAATTTTGCTTTTTTGAGATTCGTGTTTATAGGGGGTTGAATTATATATATATATATATATATATATATATATATATATATATATA